>APFE030881842.1:0-31155 GCA_000404065.3 Pinus taeda | reverse complement strand
TAGTCCCGGTTTTGGGATCTAGTGGGAAATCTCTGTGTATATTTGTTTTATGTGTTATGCTCTCGCATTTTTATTTTTTCCTATGATTTAGAATTCGTATGCAGGTAATTTTGGTACGGGGTTAAAATCTACAATTTTGATAGCTTAACATAAATATTTTTTCTTTTCAAAATATTTAGAGTGCATCATTCATTACTCTCATGAAATTAGAAGGAGCATTAGTTAAGCCAAAAGGCATAGCTAACCACTCATAAATCCCTGCTTTGTTTTGAAAGCATTCTTCCATGCATCTTGATCTGCAACTTTGACATGATGGTAGCCACTATGCAAGTCCAACTTGGAAAAGTAAACATCTTCTTTCAACTGATCTAATAGATCATCTATGCAAGGAAGGGGATAATCATTTTTTATTGTTATCTTATTCGGTGCTTAGTAATCAATGCACATTCTCCACGAGCCATCTTTATATCTCACCAAAACAATTGGAGACCCACATGGTGATGTGCTACGTCTTATGAACCCTTTCTCAAGTAGCTCCTGTACCTACTTCTTGATTTTTGCATTCTCTAGAGCGGACAACCTATACATTCCGATGTTAGGCAATGGAGAATCTTGCTGCAAATTAATATCATATACTATTTCCTTTTTGGGTGGCAGACCTTTAAGTTCTTGAAATAGCATATCATATTCAGAAACAACTTTTTCTATATCGGCTTGTTGTTTAGCATCATAGCCTTCAAATACATTAGTTTTATCAGGTTTTTTTTCCTTTACAACCATCAGTAAAAAATTGTTTACATGAATTTACAATTCTTTTCATCTTCCCTAAGTCTATGAGAGTATAATTATTCTTGAGTTTATGAGATCATACAATATATTTGATTCCATCTTTAACGCGTTGATACTTGTTTTGAGCTCTATAGAAAATGGCTTTTCTATCATACAAGTAATGACTTCCTAAAACAATTCCACATATATCTAAGGGAATTACATCTAACTCAACCTCATCTACAAATGATGAACCAATGGCAAACCTAAGTTTACATTGTCTAATCACTTGTAGCTTTGTTTTATCACATAACCAACCAAATGGATATGGCTTCTTGTGAGGTGTGGTTAGTAATCCTAGTTTCTTTACAAATGCTTCAGAAATGAAGTTTACTTGTGAGCCACTATCAAACAAAGTATCAATCTTTTGATCTTGAAAATAACTCCACTGTGAAAAAGCTCCTACCTTTTCCTCTCATTTTCTTCACTATCATTAGTTTGGGCAGAATTACTAGTAGATGCTTCAAAATTTTTACCTTTTATACCTTTGACTGCAATTATTGTTTCATCACCTGAATCTGACCCCAAATCCTTTTGTGCAATAGTAGCAGTCTTCTTCTTCTTGCCATCGAACTTCTTTGGTTTCAGCTCCGGATGCAAAGACCAACAATGTTCATCATCATGTCCATCCTTCTTGTAGTGAGTGCATGAAGGTTTGACCTTTTGTACAGCATTTGCCTTCCTCTCTTTCCATTTCTTCTTCCTCTTTTCCTTGTTCTTGCTTGCAGTGGGTTTGGATGATCCCCAAATATTTGTGACCACATTCTTACCTTTAGCCTCTATATGTGTAGCCTTAACAAATACCTCATCTATGCTAGTAGGATTAAACATGAGAATGGTATGTCTCAAATAACTATGTAGACCACCTATATACTTCAGCAAAGTTTCAAGTGAGTCTAAAGAAATGCCTAGAATCAAAGCTCTTTTTCTAAATTCTTGGGTGTAACCTTGTACACTTTTCCCTTTCAATTGGAAAATAGTTTTCCAACTCATCATAGCTTGCTGCATATAAGCTAATGGATAGAATTTCTTTTTAATTGCAGAAATAAATTCACTCCAGATAGAAAGAATTTTACCATACTTCTTCATGTCAGCTTGTGTTCTGCCTTCCCACCATACCAAGGCAGTTCCTCCAAGGCATAGGATATCCAGTTGAATCTTACTTCTATTTGAATCAATGCTTTGCACCCTACAATACACATCAATCTATATAATCCAATTATCCAGCTTCTCTGCATTCAAATCTCCATCATATATTAGCAAATCAAATTTAACATCTAATTTAATCAAATATGTTTTTATTTTTATTTTTAGGGCTATCAGGAGGTGTGGGAATATTTTCTTATTTCCCTTTGCCTTTGGAACGGTCGTTAAGGAGAGATTCTTTTGCTCCTTTGTTATGTTGGGAAGTTGAAGAATCTTCACTTCGACCTTTCTTAAATTCTCTATACATTTACTCTACCATGGCTCTCATAGTCAAGAAACTGTCCATGAACTGAGGGTCTGATTCCAAGGGAATCTCTTCTGACATTTTCCTCCTAGTGTAGACTCTACCAATTTCTGGTTTAAATTTAACCAATTCTCCTCCTCCTACTTTAAGCTTTGATCTAGTTATCATTCACAAACATTCGAACACAAGTTTGTCTAACATTAGCAACCTAAAGCTCTGATACCACTTGATCTATAATTGATCTAAGATAATTAATAAGGTATTACAGACTCATGTGCATAGATGTGCCCATGTTATTTTGTGCAACAGATCAATAAGATTGTGAAATACACAAGTGATGAAGCAGTAAAAGAAAACGTAATAGGTAACACATATAAACAAAACAAATTTAATAGGGAGTTCACCCAATACTCCTGGGCTACATCTCCTGGTCTAGACTTCAGTGGTGGCCTCTCTATTATGTCTTCATAACAGAGTTTTTACAATAGTGAGCTCAATTTGAGTCTCAATATATGATAGGTGTGCAGAGGAGTTCGCTTGAACCTCTCAAGCCTTCTCTAGAGTACACAGACTCTCTAAATCTCTTTGTCTCTATATTGACTCTGGTTTGACGCTGCCTTTGCTTCTTCAGGTCAGTTCCTAACTTGTTTCTTCTCTCTTATTTCAGCTTACTTCCCACTGCTTACTGCTCTCTGCTTCTCTCTCTATCAGTTTGTGGCTTAAAAGCCAATCTGCTTCCTGACTGTTTGTTTCCACTTCCTCTTCTTCTGTCAGTTTGAATCCCTCTGTCTTGCATAAAGAGTCACTCTGCAATGCCTCATAGGGAGGTGGACACCTATTTCATAACGAATGAGTGTCAATTCTCTTGGACATATTTGAAATGACCATTTTTTCCATTAACTCCAAGAATGCCTATGAAACACGACCTTCTACCAACACATCGTCCATATCGAACTTCAAATCCTATGTGATCTTTGCTTTATAATCTTGTCAAATCCGGTCATCTATCGGAACACATCTCTACCATTTATCTAGGGGCCCAGATCCTACGGTTGTTTCTCAGATCGGGCGGCTGAGTAGAATGATGTTTACCCCTCCGATGTGAGTGGTTCTCTCTCTCTTCCACCAAGACGTGTGGCAATAGATGTATGGCATTAGGTGGAACTCAGTTGAAACCAATTACCATTCGAAGCTCATTTGATATCCTGTCGGTTTTGTGGAATCTCGCTCTGACAGAACCAAAACATTATTTTCCATGTTTTATAATTAATTCAGGTATGGGTGCTCTGGGTTTCTCTTCACTGAGAGGTTTTCCCTGTGATATGCGATTAGTGGCTTGTCGCTAATTACATATCGGAAACTACCTCCGCTACTTAAATTTGTCCTTGCATTTGCTGGTTGGTGTCAACACGCGTTACCATGGTCCACCACTCTGCACGCTAGATCGATAGCCCTCGTTGATCCGCGTTAATCACAATTCGCAACTGTCATGAGGATTCCTCCGACAAGCTCAATCTTCACAATATTTTTAATATTGGCATGATTTTTAGAGAGTTCATGAAATCTTTAGTGAGTGTTCTAGGATCCAATTTGGATCAAGGCAAGTGATTAGTAGAAAATACAATAAATCTATTGTTATTTTCCAAGACTTTGATCTTGAATTTATGTGACCTAAATCAAAGGAGTAATTGATTTTTGCAAAATTGATCTTGGGATATCTCCAAACTTCAAAGTTCTCTCAGTATTTTTCTAAGGACAAACACTGAAAATTACGTCACTTGACTAAGAATTATCTGATTCTTAGTAATATTTTATATCTTCATGATGTTGATTCAATTCTTAGACAATGTTTGGCATTATAAGAAGTTGGGTCAGTGTTGAATGACTACCATAGTAGGTCTTGTGGAGGTCATTTATCTAGGCTTGCTACAACTAAAAAAATCTTGCGTGGAAGGTATTTTTGGCCTTCAAGTTTCAAAGGTTGTATTTAGGTGGTAAAAAAATTTCATCCTTGTCAAGTTTATACTCTAAAAATGCATGCTCATCCAACTCCACTTTTTCCTGTCATCACTATCAATCCATTTACTAAATGGGGAATTTATTTTCATACTTGTAACTTGGCTTCAGCAAAGGGACACAAGTACATTATCGTAGGAATAGACTACTTTATGAAGTGGGTCGAATTTATGCCCACTTTTATTAATGATGTTGAGATAACACTTTTCCTTTTTAATCAAGTCATTTTGCATTTCGGTATCCCTAAATATATTTTCACTAACCATGGAGGTCACTTTCAAATAAGATGATGTCTGAGATGGCTTCAAAATTGGGATTTTGGTAGGAGTATTCTTCTCCTTATTATTTTCAAGTTAATGGACAAGTTGACTCCTTTAACAAATCCCTTAAGACTATCCTACAAAGGGCGATTAATCAAGCAAAGTCAAAATGTCACATCATGTTATATCCTGTGCTATGGGATACTAAATGTATATTAAGACTGCTATGGGATTCACTCCTTTTCTGTTATTTAATGGTTTCGAATTGATATTTCTTATAGAATGTGAGATTCCATCTCTCAAGTTAGTTGTCCAGCTTCTTCCAAACACCTCAAGTCTTGAAGAGCGCCTTATTCATTTGGAACATCTCAATGGGCAACATCAAAATGTTGCCACAATGAACAAGGCCAATAAGAAAAGAGTCAAATATCAATATGACAAGTCAGTATAACTAAGGGTTTTCTATGAAGGTGATATTGTCTTGATGTATGACCAAGATAAAGACACCTTGGGGGAAGGTAAATTCAAACCTATGTGGTACAATCCTTTCATTGGTAAAAGGGTATTGAATAATGATGCTTATGAATTTAATGATATTGAAGGGAATGTGCTATTGGAGCCTAGAAATGGGATTTATCTCAAGAAGTATTATGCCTAGCATCTTGCCTAGCATCTGCCTCGTTTTGTAACTATTTTACATAATTTTAGTTTTTCTCTATAGGTGTCGTGATGATGATGGTGTTTTCAATCTTCTTTGGAAGGTTTTGATGGGTGATTCAGTGTAGTTGGGATTCACATGTGGTTCTAGTAGACATAATAGTAATTTAGCTTCTGCCACTTGGGTAATACATTATCCATCTAGTCAGTTGTTGGTCACGAGAGGCATATGTATCAATGCTACTTCTAATAATATGGTTGAGTACAATGTCATTGTTAATTTACTTTCTTAAGTAATATCTCATGGTATTGAATCATTAGTGGTTTACTTCGACTCATAATTGGTTGTGTCTTAGTTAGATAATGTTTATCGCATGAAGGATCCTTCATTATATCATCAATTTATGAGATGAGATATTGCAAGGATCATTTAATTTTATTACTTTTATTCAAATTCCATGATTAGATACTGAATTTGTTGATTCTATAGCTAACCAAGCATTGGATTTGCATATAAATCATTCATCACATTAAATCAAAACATCAAATAATAATATATATATATATTATCAAGTCATCATGAAATACCTATATATAGATATATAAGTGTGTCAAAATATTACAAAATGTGGAAAAATGTCCTTCAAAATTAGGGCTTGATCCTAATCATGTCCATATAAAAAATATTAGTCATATAAAAAATGATTCTACAGGACATTCCTTAGATGAGCATCCTGGTAGAAGAAAATTGAATTTTTCACTTGTCGGAAGAGTCGCACTCACTCTCATGGTAATCCAACCACTTGTCTTTGTACAACGCCAGGTAGGTCCTATACCCATGCCATTGGAACCTAGAAAGTTAGACCCTCCAAGCTCCTTTTTATAGTATGGAGGACTCTCTCAGACTCAGCTACTGCCCTCTCCATGTGTCTACTGTGATGCCTATGCTGTAGTAGACCCTCAAGTCTCACTAGTCCCACATTTGTATCATGATCATTTAATTTTGTAATGATTTTTGTTTCACAAAAAAAGACTTTAAATTTCTTGATATTATATTCAAAAAATAAAATATGTTAAAAATAAAAGAAATGTACCAATATTGCCTTAAGACACCCCTTAAGGTAATGTTAACTCTAGGTTCTCTCAAAAGTTTAGTCTAGAAAATGGGTAATCTTCTATGTCCACGAATTTTTGCTCCCACGAGTGGAAAAACTCACTGTCAAAGGTCACCTCAGTGACTTTCCCTCCGCAAAGTCTCTTGATCATACCTACCCATCTGGCCATCCTTACATCTCTAGGAATGCTGATGGAAAATTCCACTCTAGGTCAGCACAATAATTCACTTAAAGAAACATGAGTAGAGTGTTAGAAAATTATATATTATGGAGAAATGGAATAGATAAAATATTGTAGAAATATAAACACAAAAGACACATAAAACAAGAGAGACACAAATATACGTGGTTCACCCAGTTTGGGCTACGTCCATGGAGAAATAGCTAGTCCTTGTTTTTCTATTATCCATCAAACTAAAGAGATACAACCTACAATAGATCCATTGTAACTCCCTCTTAGCTTTCAATCTCCTCTCTCTTCCTCACTTAGAATACATATCTACATAGACGCAATACAATTCCCTCTTATATAGCAAGGGGTTTCCTTCTAGGGCAAAAAACCTTAAATTAAACATAACTTCTACCATCAGATCTCTGCCTAATGAATGACCCAGATTGACTATGAAATTACAACATTTTATAAGGCAATTTTACATCTATCCTTAGCTTCGGGGGCGCTGCCCCCGATCCCCCCGCTAGGAAGGGGCTCCTAAAATGTCATAGCCACCCCCCATGGACCTCCCTTGTAGCGAATATTTTATGGGTGGCGTTGCCGCCCCATTTTGGACTGGGGTCCAATGCAACGATACCTCTGAATACAAAAGATAATCAAGCTCCACACCCATTACAGAGGATGGTGCCATAGCCGAAGTTCTTTGTCTTCCCTTGTCTCATTGATGTCAATTGTTTCTTCATGTTTAGTAGGAGTGTTTTGCACCATTCATACATTACTGGTTTTAGTAATTACACTGCTAAGGACATAGTTGGTCGTGACGCCTGATGCAACGAAGTTGAACCTGATATCCTATCAATGGTGAAAAGGATTATGTTGATGAGCGGGCTCGTGATTTATTTTATTGGGACTTGTGAGGCAACATTCCTAGTTTTGGATGCATTGTACACATCAATGTAATCAACAATATTAATATATCTATGGGCCTTCCCCTTTAGATCTACTACTTCTCCCCTTTGGGAGGGTCCTATAATGAAGTAGATATCTTCTACTTGGATCTGCAAAGAAATTTTATCTGTGATGAATTGCTCTTATTCCAGGTCCTAGTAATGAATTAGTATCTCCATTAATCAAGTTTGAGCTCTCATACTAGGCATCACAAAGAATTTAAGAAATCCAGAGTTTTTCAATCCATACAACAATTCTTGATCTTGTAAAACCTCACTATCCACATCACTATGCTCTCTTTCCCTCCAAATGATCGACATTCTAAAAAATTAAGAAATTTCATCCATTAGAATTTGTTGTTTAAACTTTACTCTATGCATATGCAGTCGCTGTAAGAGACAATCACGTATATATGTGAATCTCCCTTTATAAACTCACGTATAGGGCTTTATATACACAACTTTTAAAGACCAAACCCACATACAAATATTTAGAAATTTAAAAAGTTCTCTCAAAATTTAGATCTAATCTATAAAAGTTTTGATCAAATGAAATAGTTTAAGGTCATGAATTCCTGGGAGTTTCTGTTTTCCAGATTCGTTGGTGCAATTGGTAAGGATGGTTTACCCAAATTCACTCCAAAATCCCTCTTATCAACACATGGATGGTGAAAATGAAATTGGGTGAGTCCAAAAATCTATTTTATAATCAAAATTTAAAACCCATTATACTAAAGTTCATTTTTTAACTTTATTTTTATTGAACTAACCGTTTTTCTTAAAGTGATGGGAAAGGTTCTTTTTAGGGTGATGAAGAATTTTTTATCACTCAGTGATATTTTTTTATGTTGCTTCAACTCCACGATCAATGATCTATCATGCCATGTATCATATTTTAAACCAGCATATAGGTTAATACATATCACTTTCTCATTTCATTATGCATCCTGACCTCATACTACGATATTCATCCACAAGGTCGACCCCATTATGTTCTGATTTTTTAACCTATCTCAATCGTCATCTTATAAAGTCGTACCATAGTGGTATAACCTTTCCTTCCATAGGCTTCCTAGTTAGAACCTTGATAACATATGTTTTCCAAGCTACAAGTATTTAGTAGGCTTGGGAGTCCTCTTTAGTCGCGCCATGACTTTGTGTTGAAGCCTCATCCTTATTCTTCTTCGCTATTATTCTGGATTTATATCCTAGCGATTCCCATGTGTTGGGTTATACTATTACATTTCATATTGACCACTTGGCCATATTTTTTCCTTAAGACATCTTCATTTGGACTTGTGTATAAGACACTTTTGACCATGAATTTTCTGCATGTTCAAACCATGCATTCATTTAGATTTGTGACTTGACATCCTTTTCTAAGGGAACAGACCCTGAGTGTCAATGAACAATATCTTCCACCTTGAATTGATCATAAGAATTTTCTAGTCCCTCGAACTAGTGCACTTTCCCTTGATACTCATTCTCTCCATTGTATTATAGGTATTATTTATTCTTTTTCAGGACTTAAATATGAAAAAGGAAAAGAAAAAAAATCCAAAAAAAGAGCAAGAATGGGACAATTTCTTCTTCATTTGATGAAAATAAGAGTCATTCATGTTGCCCTTAAACAAATCACTTAAAATGAGTCTTCCCTCCATTAGGATGGGATTTATTTTGACTTTAGGGAAGCCATAACCTTGTTCTTGAGTCAATCCTCCATGGCTGGTTATCTCTTTCAATGATATGGAGTGTTTGTTAATGCCTCCCGCATTGCAAACTTATACAAAGTTATTTTATTCTGCCATAAAGTCACATCAAGTCGTGTTTTTGTTCAAGTGAAGTAGACCTATTGTCGACCATTCAGTGGTGTCTCTTGACTCATTTCTGGTAGTCATACCCAGTCTTTCAATTTATTCTTAGCATCGCATTAGTGAGATGATCCTTTACTCGTGTTGGTTAAGAAGATCCCCATTGACTTCTTACTGGCAGGTCTTATCTTATCGACTTTGAAAAATTTCTCTGAGAGTAGACCTATAGTTGCACCCTGGCCCTACTTAGATCATTAATAAGTGACCTTGTTCTCAACATTGATCAACATTATGGGTCTTTGAATGAGTAGTTTCCCTTGTGTTCAATGTCATCTTAAATTATCCGACATTGGGATTCATGTAGTACCATGGTTTCCATTTGACCCTATCAGTGGATTCCTCGCCTCTATGTCATCTTTCATTATTGGTTGGTTTAGAGGATTTATTTCATTCACTAGCTACAACTTATGTACACTCCAAATGTACATTGGAATGATTACTTCATCTCTCTTTGTTGGAGTTCTTCCAAATTATTGGCCTACAGGTTACACTGACAATGGTTGATGTGGGATCCCTTAATGCCTTCTTTCCAACCTATATTTTCCCATCGACTCCAACTCAGTTCTTTGGGAACAATATCTAGAGTCCTTTTTTCAGTATCTTAGGGCTTGCAGCCATCATTAGCATACTCCTTCACTATCAACAATGGGATACATCAATTTGCCCTGGTTGATTGATTCTTTCAAGTGTTCGACTTCAACAAATATATTAACACTTATTAGATTGTATTGGGGTACCTTGACACTCATTATCATTATTGGTGAGTTGTCTCACGTTTGTTAATGGTATACATCAATGACTAGTAATAAAATGATTTCTCACACAGTCAACTTCAGCTCAAATAATCCCATAGTTTAGAAATGTATCATGTTTGGTCGGTGACAACCTCAGGTTGTGTCAACATTTTGGTTCAATTGATATCTTATTGAGTTTTTTTCTAGTGACACATGTCGCCTTTATATGTTACAATTTCTCACAGAAGCATATTATATGTTGGCACCTGAGTTTATGCAGTACCACTATTCCATATATATGACTTAGCACTTTTATGAGGATCCGTTATGCATCATCATTGATCAAACAATATTCTAGCATCATTGATCAAACATTATTTTATATGTGATATTATCACATGGATCCATTGTGTTCTTTCATAGCTATAATATGATCATCCACTATGTATTCTTCGGCTCCTTCCGCAAACCTATGTATACATTCAGGATCAACTTTATACTTGATCAAAATACATGCTTTATTACTTCTAAGCATGGGTATTCCCACCTTAGACATGAGTTTTATTTATAACTCATTCCAAATGTATTTGATGGATTGGAATATGGTGATCTCCTCTAGTGTTTTCAAATGAATCCTCTCTCTATACTTAATATATTTTGGCCATCATGTTCCCCTTCATACCTAATACATTAGGGGGCATCTGTTATAGCATCATTCAACACTCTTGAAGACCTAATGCTCTTTTATGTCCCTGGACATTACCTTTTCCTATGCAAACTTGACTTTATACTAAAAAATAGTATCTTAGAATCCATACTTGACTCTTCCCATAATAAGTCACTTACACATGGGTTCCATAACACTATACCCACGTATAGCTTTTAAAACATGGGAAAATAAAATAAAATGTATCTTTTCGGGAGGGGTTTATGAGTTTTACCAAGATCCCAACTATAGGAGACCATGGCCTAACTGAAATAACTAATTTGAGGTTGTATATATACACCCCTTTAGTAGGCCTAATTCATACAAGAAGAATGATATCAACATTATACTCGATTTCTCCTAGATCAAGTATTCTTTTCCCATGCCTCCTACACTCCCAGTCTCTAGGAAATCCCAGTTTCCTTTGCATAGATGCTAAACATCATTTCTACCTACACTTATTAGAGATGTTTTTTCATGGCTCGACCTAGAGAAATTTAGAGTAAGGCTTCGTCAGTGCCTTTGTCTAGGATCAGGATATATCTTTCCCGTACTTATTGTTGTTAATAAAAAATAAACTCATGTCTTGTTACCGATATATGTTCTCATATTATGAATGATAATTTATATGTTTATATGTGATGATATAACATATTAGTATGTATGCACATTGAATTATCTATTATGTATGTGCTTCTCTAATTTCTTTGCAGGTATTCACATCTAGGAGGTAGTTGAAGGTGTGGACCCTACGGGAACATTTTCAAATGTAGGACCTCAGAGTATGTCTCCAAATCCAAATTTTATAATTATTATGTTTTGCATGCTTGTTTGAGTTCTCTTTGTTGATTCTCTTACCCTACTTAGTTGAGGCTTTCAACCCTTTCCGTAGGGAAATTTCCCCACCAACAATGTACCTTGATGGAGGTGATCATAAATTCACCTCCTTTGGATGCCACCTTTCCCATGAAAATTTTACACGTTTCCATTCCCCCTATGTTATTTTTTTATTCCTCTTGTTTCCATGATCTAGGATTAATCAATCATGTGAGCACATGGAGCTCTGGCTAAGCCCCAACCTACCTTTGTGTTGTACTCATTGTCGACTTTTGTGGAGGTGTCTTTTACCACCAAATTTTAACATTCTTCCTTGAGTTGTCCCTCCTCAAGTTCCATCCATGCCATATTAGTAAGTGTTTGTGAGATATGTATCTCTTCATTGGATATCATGTTTTCCACCACGTTCATTGAACTTCAAACAAAGTTGAATTATGTTGTTATCAGAGTCACTAAGTGATGTTGTATGTGCTAGATTGATTGTGCTAGACATAAGTTTCTCATAGCCTTCATTACCTGTGAGCCACATTGTAGGTTCCTTTCCACTTGGATGGCTATCATCAAGTCTCCCTCCATAGTAACATTGACAATTATTTCTCGAGCCAAAATTTCCATCCCTTATTCCAGGGCATGGAATTCAGCTACATTGTTAGAGGCATGTCCCAAATTTAGAAAATATACCCTATAAATCTTCCATGTCTAGTTTCGTATAACTCCTCCCACCCTTG
This sequence comes from Pinus taeda, assembly GCA_000404065.3. Taxonomy (NCBI): domain Eukaryota; kingdom Viridiplantae; phylum Streptophyta; class Pinopsida; order Pinales; family Pinaceae; genus Pinus; species Pinus taeda. Next base: position 18,834 of record APFE030881842.1, on the reverse strand, counting down.
CACTAGCAGGGTTTCCTTTAGATGCCCCATCAAAATTCAACTTGAAGAAACCTTGGGGGGAGGAATCCAAATTGTTGATCCCACATGGATTTGAGGTTCTCTAGCTAGGGACACTTGCATACAAGGGTTATATAGCTCTAGTAGTTTTAAGAATCATACCTCCTATGGACATGGGTGCTCATAAGAAACTTTGGCTCCTTTACAGATTATTGTTTCCTTTGGTTGGCGCCGAATTAATTCCACCAGACATTTTGCACAAAGCTTCTTATTCTAGAATATTTGCTAGTTTCGTTCCTTCCATACTGTCCAAAGGATAAAACTAGGAACCATGCACCAATTAAGGTTTAACACTTCATTCTTAGCATAATTCCTTCACTATTTCCTAATAGTCTCTTATATATTGTCCCTAATTCTATTTGTTTGCCTAAAAATATAATCCATCCAATCCCATATGAAATAAGTATAACTACAAGTGTTTAAAAAATGATTCATATTTTCCTCTTCACTTTAACAGAGACAACACCTTGAAGCCCCAATAAAATCCTCCTTCACCTAATTTTCACATGCAATAAATTTCGTATGTAACATCAACCACAAGAAGGTTTTGATTTTCAACCATTTGGGTGATTACCATAGTTTCTTCGATACTGAATCAGTTGCCTCACCCTAGAAACCTTAAATATAAACTCTTGCCTCTTTGAGATTAAGTTCTCCACCTAATTTTTCCCCCATCTCAATTGATCCTAGTCATCATTGCAGTGGATTTTTTTCTTACTTAATTCCTCTACCTTTCCTTGGACCACTTTTTCATTTTCGCTAGACTCCCGAAAGGTGCTAAGGTTCGACCTTTTTCTTTTATTTCACTCCTTCCCCTATTCCTAGAACTGGTGCACTTCCCTATGACCCTGGTTATTAGTAAATAATTGGATTGGGCGCCACTCTTCCTTGCTTAAGCTGGGTTTTTGTTTCAAACCATCTTCCAAAAACAAATTTGACCTTCCATTTATGATATCCAAAAAATAGTGTTTTTGTATTACCTCTCTATTACCCCAGGCCAAATTCCATTTTGTCAAACCTTGAATTTACCCCGACATATAGAAACTTCCTTGCATAGGCCAATTGGGGGCATGTTTGTTTCACTAAACTTGAACCAATGAAGACAACCCTCCCTTTAGCCAGAGCCACCAAAGTTTAGCTCCACTCACTATATTGACAATATTTAGAACCTGTAAGCCTAGGCCACCCAAACCCTTTGGTTTACATATCATGTTACAGGAAAATAATGCCCATTTTTTATTATCCTAAACTCATCTCAATAAATACATGCTTTTAATTTCTTTAATTGTATGCACAACCCCTTTGGGAGTTGGGATTATTGATAACATATACCCTGAAATTGCTTGCAGTATGAATTTAGTCAGGACTAGCCTACTTGCAAGTTTCTAATGCTCTAATATTCCATCGTTTAACCATAACTTCATGGTTCAAAAAAACCTTGTCCCAATTTGATTTCTTCTAGGCTTGAACATTTAGAGGCAAAAACGAATATTTGGAAGGCAGACTTTTCCTTTGAAAGCCTAGGATAGTTATCAAATTTCTCTATATAGAAATGCGCATATTAAAAAAGAAAATCATATATTTGTAGTGGTTTATCTCCATACCTTAAGATGCCACAGAAGTATCAAGGATAGACTTGAATGATCAGGCTTTCTTCACTATAGGGATACCATGTAACATGGTATCATTAACGAACTATTGGTGTGTGGTAGTGGAATATCCTTCATGTGTTTGGAGGCCTCTAATGTCCCCATCCTTGGTAGCTATTGAAATTTCTTTGTCCAATCCTTCCATCAATATTAAAAACAAGAAAGGTGACATAGGATCACCGTGGTGTAATCCCCGAGAGCTAAAAGAAGGTCTCATAAGGGCCCCATTTAAAAATAAAAAAAATATGGGAGAGGTGATTAAGGCCATTATTCAGTTGATCCATCTATTATCAAAACCAAAGGTCATTAAAAATATCTCCATATATTCCTAACTTATTTTATGATACACCTTCAAAAGGTCAAGCTGAATTATCATTCCTTCCGTCCCCAGGATATTTAGGGAATGTGCAATATCATGGGCATGGATAACATTATCCAAACATAACCTACCCTCCACAAATCCTCACTATTCTTCTGAGATCAATATAAGAAGCACCGCTTTGATCTAGTTGGATACCACTTTTGATATAATCTTGTATAGCACATTGCAAAGAGCTATCATTCAAAACTTCTCAGGGGTACTTGATGTTTCCTATTTCAGAGTAAGAGTAATAAACGTAGAGTTTAGATATTTAATAATTGTAGTTGCATCCTAGGAGTCATCCACCACCTCAAAAACATATGTCTTGACTATTTCCCAACAACATTTGAAGAAATCCATAGTAAAGCCATCTAGGCCTAGTGCCTTACCACTAGGCATCTAATTTACTAACTGGGAAGCTTCTTTGATAGACATGGGTTTATTTATATTTTTATTGCTCAGTTGTTATCACTCTTTATATATGATTTACTATCTTTTCAATGGTGTCTAATATAATAAGCAGGGGCTCCTTTGCAATATTCTAAAAGTGTTGAACCAATACTTGATAAATGTCTCGACGTGCCACATAAGATCACCTGGTTGTGTCCTTAATCCTAAAAATTCTATCAGAGTTTCGATGTTCTATTGTAGATCTAAAGGGTTTAGAATTATTTTAACCTTATTCGTGTTATATGAGTCTCAACTTTTGTTTCCATAAATGTAACAACCCTAGTGAAAATTCCATGTAATAAAAGTTAATAAATGAAAAAAATAACCACGGTTGATGGCACACTTATTCCAAGATGAATGTTGCGAAAGTCATCATAGTGTGGGTGTTCCTTGGTTTATTATACTAAAGAAATTGGCAAAGGAAATGACAAAGGATTTAGAAAGGAAAAATGGAATTTTTGGCACATTTATTGATGAAGATAATGAAAGTTAGGAGAAAAGGAAGGTGAAAGGTCACAAGTTTCATGTGAGGAGGAAAATGGAGGAAAATGATCGAAAAATGGACAAACTAGAGCTCTCATTGATAAAAAGGCTTTTGAGGTTCATTTGGTTCCTTTTTGTTAGTGTTACCTTTTGTAAGTTCAGTTTTGGAGCTCTCTCATAATTCTCTCTCTCTCTCTCTCACTCTTGGACACTTAGAGTTTTCTTGGAGCACTTTGGCATTGGATCAAGAAATGAAAAGGAGGCAAGATGAAAGAAGGAGCAAGAAAGTAAGAGAAGGATCAAGAAACTACAACGTGATTCTTTGTAGGTGTTGATTTGAATGTGTGTTATCCTTTCTAGATTTGGCATGCATGGTATTGAATGTGGTTCATTGCTATCATGGCATGGGTTTTACTGGGTGTGATAATGTTTTCATCCTATCCTTGCCATTTCTAGATAGACATGGTGTAATGGGGTTATCATGTTTCTGTTGAGCTAGATTTCTAGATGTATTCAAAGTTGAGTGATGTGGATCTCTGAAAGAAATAAAACATGGCCTAGTGATCCCTAAACTGGACTATGGATTATGGTAAATCCATTGGCCTACTGACCCTTTAACGAGACTACGAGTTGCATTAAATACAATTATTATGTTCCTTGGTGGTCCTAGGTATTATCAAATGCTTAATGGAAAGATATATGGTAAATCCTAGAGGTGGTTTCCCTTAATTAGGCCTTGGAAACCTTTTCAATGAATGACAAGATATATAGTAAATCCTAAAGGGTGTAGTATCAGTTTAGGGCCTAGTGATTTGGTGTTGATTGTGGTAAATCTTGAGAGACTAGAAGACAAGAAAATTCCTCATTATGTAGGTGGAGAAATACGATGGCATCCATGATTATTTTATCCTAGTGATCTGGTGGAGATCATGGTAAAGACTATTATTACATGTTTATTGCATTGGCCTAGTGATCCGGTGTGGATTGCATAAAGCTTGGTTTCTATTGATGAGGGTGAGGTAGTTTAGCATCAGTATGCCCTAGTTGGTTCTTTTGGTTTGAATTCCACATTCATGCTTAGAATATGGAACGGGGGTGATAAACTGAAGAGAGATTTTTCTCAGCCAATCGATGGTGGGGTGGAATGTGGTAGTCCCATACCGGGTTGGATTTTGCATTAATTAATAAGAGGTTATTTCCATGGTATGTTATGTGTAAATGTACTTGTTTATATGTGGATTGCATGGTTGATGTATCCATGATATTTTTGTTGTTATTATTCTAGTTATGAGCATGTATCATGAAAGTGATGATGTATGACTCTCCTCATGTTTTGATTTGTAAATGAATTAATAATTTATATATGACGTAATATATGATAATGTAGTTAACAATATACGAGAATAATTCTTCTTATAAATTCTTAGATAAGTATGAGACCCCTATGCTCAGACATATTGTTTAAACATGTAGATTTCATATTTGTGACATGTTTGACGAAATGTCTATCATGGATAGTAGGGGTCTAGTCTATACCTTTTCATTGTTCCTATAAATGTATCATTGTTATTTTGTATAAATTCATTTCTGAACCTATGATTGGGTTCTGGGAAGTGACCTGGTATCTGGGCTTGAAAAATTGGCAAAAATCCTGGAGTTGCAGGAACAAGTCTAAGGAGAAAAGGCCCCAGATGCATGCATTCCTTACTGAGCGAGTATCTGGAGCCTTCCAGACACACCCTTTGTTATGAAACCAGCTCACAAAAAGATATAAAAGATAGATCAATGCCTTATAATTCAGTGTCTTCAAGGGGGAAACCTCCTTTACATTACACAAATGAACAATTCTTCGATGATTCAAATGACAAAACCTCGTTTCTATATATAGGAGTCTAAGGGGTCACAATATAACCAAGCCAACCTAACAATAATAATACAAAGGAACAAAAATAACAATAGAGGGATTCTATGGGGCACAACAATAACAATATGGGGACAATAGGGGCACAACAATATTAATAAGGGATAAAACGACAATAGTAATGGGGGAATCACTAATATTATAGGAACCTAGCATGCCCCTCTCCTTCAAAAAAGTGTTTTCCTCAATGCTTGAGTAGTTATGGATGCTTCTGTATAGAATTATCATCCTCCCATGTGGAATCTTCAACAGATAAGTTGTTCCACTTGACGAGATACTCTAAAATTGATCGATTTCGTAGCTGTCGAGTTCTTATTTCTATGACTACTTCCAGTTCCAATATAGTTTTTCCTTCCTCGTAAAGTTGTGGCAATATTGTTTGAACTGGGATCTTGTTGCCTATAACCTTCTTTAAACACGAAACATGGAAAACTGGGTGCACTTGAGAAGCTGTAGGAAGCTCCAATTTGTATGCCATAGTACCAATCTTTTACAACACCTTGTACAGACCATAATACTTTAGTGATAATTTATTATCCTTCTTTGCTTTCTTGAGGGACATTTTTTTATAAGGTTGTAACCATAGGAATACCCAGTCACCTACATCAAAACTTCTTTCGTTGCGATGTTGATCTGCCTATTGTTTCATTATATTCTGTGCCAACGTGAGGTTATCCTTTAAGAGTTGGACAACTTGTTGTTGATGCTCGATGTGATGTTCCATTGCTTGAACCTTAGAATTTTCTCTTAAATATGATGTGATGGATGGTGGCTGATATCCATAAAGTGCCATAAATGGGGTCATTTTTGTTGCTGTATGGAAGGAAGTGATATACCACCATTCAGCCAGAGGCAACCATTTGACCCATTGTGTCTGTTTATCAGATACAAAGCAACGAAGATATCCTTCCAAACATTTGTTTACTATCTCAGTTTGCCCATCAGATTGAGGATGATAAGATGAGCTATGAGCTAACTGAGTACCAAGACAAGAAAATAATTCTGTCCAAAAATTTCCAGTGAAAATGGGATCTCTGTCACTTACATAATCTTTGGGTTTCCATGTAGCTTTGAATTGTTTCCATAAATGTAGTAGAAACTGTACTGGCTTTAAATGGATGTGATAATGCACAAAAGTGTGCATACTTGGTAAGTCTGTCAACTACCACCATGATGACTCTCTTTCCTTTAGACTTGGGTAAAATTATGATAAAATCCATTGAAACCTCCTCCGAACATTGGCTTGGAATGGATAAAGGTTGTAATAGACTTGGGATCTTCATTGTTTCAACTTTATTTTTTTGGAAAAACAACATTATGCCACAAACTTTTGAATATCTGATTGAAGGCCATCCCAAAAAAATTCCTTCTTAACCCTATGCTAAGTTTTTAAAAATCCTGAATGCCCTCATAAGGGAGAAGTGTGCAATTCCATAAGAATATTTTGTTTTAGTTGTGAATTCTTACAGAGGTATAAGTAATCTTTGTACCATAACGAATCATTTTTGCAGCTAAATGTATCAGATGTACTGGAATCTTGTTGTAACTTTCGAATAAGTGCCCACACTTCTTCGTCACTCTTCCATTCCTTCCTTGCTTCATTTATCCAATCTAGCTGGATAATAAAAATGGCGCACAATAATGCTTCCACATCCTCATCCTTTCTTGAGAGTGCATCTAGCACAACATTTTGCTTCCCTTTCTTGTAGATGATTTCAAGGTCATAACCCAACATCTTTGTGACCCACTTTTGTTTCTCTTCAGAGGATAATCTTTGTTCTAAAAAGTGTTTAAGATTATCATGATCCATTTTTACCTTAAGGTGTCTTCCCATTAGGTAGGGTCGCCATTTCTTAAGTGCTTGTAGTATTGCCAACATTTCCTTCTCATAAATAGCTTTGTCTAAATACTTTCCCTTAATTGGATGACTTTTAAAAGTAATGGGTCTTTCATCTTGCATTAAAACAACACTAATTCCATTTCCTGAAGCATCACATTCCACAATAAAGGTTTTTGTGAAGTCTGGTGTAGCTAAGACCGATGCTCGGCACATTGCCTCTTTAAAATGTTCGAAGGCCTTTGTTGCTTCTAGAGTCCATGAAAATGCATCTTTCTTCAATAATTTTGTTAGAGGTGTTGCTATTCTCCCATAATTCTTGACAAACTTGCGATAATACCCTATCAACCTGAGAAATCCTTGCATATGCTTTATGGATGTGAGGATTTTCCAGCTTTAATTTTGCTAGGATCTACCTTAACACCTTCATGAGATACAATGTGACCTAGATATTCTACCTCTTGTACTCCAAAGAAACATTTGGATCTTTTTGCATATAATTGTTTCTCCTTCAATAGTTTGAGCACCCTATCAACATGTTCAACATGATCCTTCCAAGACTTGTTGTAGATTAGTATATCATCAAAAAATACTTACACAAATTTTCTAAAGAAGGGTTTGAAAATGGAATTCATCAAAACTTGAAATGTAGAAGGTGCATTGGTAAGGCCAAAAGGCATGACGAAAAATTCATAATGACCCTCATGAGTTCTAAATGTTGTTTTCGGAATATCTTCAGCCTTCATTCTAATTTGATGATATCATGAATGAAGATCCAACTTGGTGAAGTAAATTGGTCCATGCAATTCATCTAATAATTCATCAATGAGAGGAATGAGAAATTTATCTTTAATAGTAAGCTTTTTGAGCTCCCTATAATCTGGACACATGCACCAAGCTCCATCATTCTTGTTCACCAATACTACTGGAGCAGATAAATAACTTTGACTAGGTTGAATTATATCAACCTCTAGCATTTTTGCAACCATATGTTCAATTTCACTCTTTTGGGCATAGGGATATCTGTATGGCCTGATGTTTGGAGGAACACTTACTAGAATCAAATGAATAGTGTGATCATGATCACAAATAGGTGGGAGACCTTTGGGAGTCTCAAATACCTTGGAATGATTGTCCAAGACTTTTTGGAGATCTGGAGAAATAGATGATTTCACTGTGGAAACATCTAGTGAACATAATTGTGCAATTACACCTCGTTGTTCCTTCTTTAGAAGCTTTGTCATACCATTAGAGCTGATTATCTTTCCCAGTTTCCCTACAATACCCTTAATTCAACTTCCTTTCCTTCCACAGAAAATTTCATGAAAATTTCTTGAAATTAAAAGCTATTGTACCCAAGGATTGTAGCCATTGGACTCCTAGTACAACATCAACACCACCCATTGGAATGGAAAGCATTGGGCTATTCAATACATATCTCCCGTGGATAGCTTGATATTATGCCACTTTGTAGAGAAATTTATGTTTCGTCCACTTTCAACCATCACTTCACACTCTGGTGTTGGATATAAGAAGCAACCCAATTCTTTGCCTATCTTACAATGAATAAAATTGTGGGTACTTCCTAAATCAATCAACACTATTACCTTTTTCTTCTTGATATGTCCTTCTATCTTGATAGTTTGAGGAGTGGTAATTCCAGTGAATGCATTACAAGACATGGTCGGATTCATTTCTTCTTTATATAGGGTTTGTTCCTGGAGTATATCCTCTTCTTCTGAAATTTCTTGTTCCTTTTCTTCCTCCTCTTAACAATCTATGTAGAATAATTTCTTCTCAGCACACTTATGACCTTTAGTGTATTTCCTATCTATTACACAAAAATATCTTCACCATGACTATTTGCAGTCAATATGGGTCTATCATCCCTTATACTAGCCTCCTAAGCAAGTCTCAAACCTTAGCTCTTCATGTCAAGCTTTGCAAATGAGAGAAAGACATTGAAAATCAATAAAACTCCGGTTCCACACTTTCTCTCACTTTTGCCTGTGGGCCCGCACTCTTTGTTCATATTACTTGTGTATCTGCACGCTCTGTTTGTAAAGTGGTGGGTGCGTACCCCTGTAAAAGTAAAAAAAGTGCAAGTTTATCTTAAAAAACTCACTTTGGATTAATTTTAGATGTTTCTAGAAGGAATTTTGACGTGGATTGTTCGCTCCAAGGTGGTTCATGCATCCCAAAAGAGAAGGAGATAATCCCTTGATAGGAGGAGCTATCCCTTTGAAGGAGGGCTTTATCCCTTTGAAGGAGGACCTAGTAACTTCCCTCCATTGCACTATAAATTAATGCATTGGGTCAGTTGTTGGAGAGGTTAGAAGCTGAACATTTTTTAGGGTAAATGCTGATGGAATTGGGACTTCGTAGTTAAACTTGAAAGGAGAGATCACATACCTTTTGGTTTCATTGGGAAGTGAGTGAAACTTGTCAAAGTAGAGGAGACTTCTTGTCGTACCTTGGGAGGATCTTGTACAGCATCAAGGCACAGGTTGTAAACTTCTTCTTTCATTTGAATTAATACAATCAGATTCATTTTTCTCAACAAATTATCTTATGTGGCTTGTTTCATAATCTCCTTGATCATTATGATGAATATGCTTTATGATATTGGCTTTTCAAGTGCTATTTAATTTGTTTTCTTGTTTGTGTTTGCAGACTTACACTTCAAGGAAGCTCATTTGGAGTGAGGGAGCGAGGCTTCCACAAACTTGCATTGGACCCAAGGTAGGCCTAAAACACTTGTATGCCTTTGTTTTTAATTGCATATTTAGAGAAAGATACTTTTTGATTGGCTTGCTTGTCACTAGATATATTTAGATAGTAGGAAGGTCGATCTTGTCCGCAACCTCAACTCATTCTATGTGACAAAATGGCGACTCCACTGGGGACTTGATTGTTTTCCTTGTTTTTACTTTGACCTAAGAAACTTGTCTTTTTGTTTCTGTTTTTGGCTTGTTGTGTGTGGAATTGGGTGGATTTAGTGGATCTAGGTTTGCTTTTGCTTTTCATAACTTTAGGAGAAGCCTGCACCCTGTGCTTGTATCACAGTGCATACTTGTATGCATCTTTACTTTGCACATAGAGCGTGCATGCACCTGTATAAACTCTGAACCTGTGGACCCTGCTAAAATTTTGTAAAACTTAAATTTTACTCTTTCAATTAGTTTTATTTTGTTCTAGATATTGTTATCCTCTGCCCAGACCTACATGTGACTTGTTAAAGGCTTTCCTTGGTTTAATTCCATTGGTGTTAGGGTTTTAGGTGAAATTCCTAGAAGTTTTGGTTGCCGGTTTTGGTTTTCATTTTGGTCGTGTAGTAGCTCAGAGCTTAGAAGCGTAGAAGCCTCAGATCACCTTGGTTTTTACTGGCCTTCTTATGAGTCTGACAATTTGCAAAATCTACCTTTATTGAGGAATTCATCTTGTGTTTTCTCTTTGCAAAATTTTGAATAAGCTTGTGTTAAAAGTTTGGATTTCATTTTTATAAAAAAGAACAAAAAATTACTTGTTTTTTGACTAATTTGTGATTCTGGACAAGTTAGTCCTTGGTTTGCTTATCGCCAAGTAAAACATCCTTAAAAAGACAAAACATCTTGTAAGCTTTTACTTCAAGTAGTTTTCTATAGTTTGTAGATCTTAAGATTTTCTTTATTCATAGTTTTCTCAAGATTTTCTTTAGTTATAGTTTTGAGTGTTTTTATAAAAATACAAAAATCTCTTTTGAAAAAAGTTTGTTTTGGTAGCATTTGAGCATTTGAAAGAAAAGAGAAATTTTGTGAAAACAACTAGTTGTCTCGTTTTGAGTGCATTGGAACAAAAACTCTTCTTTTGATTTGTTTGTTAAGAAAGATTTATGTTTACACATTTTCATTCTCAAACTCTTTCCTAGCTAGAAGTTCATTGAAGAGCAAATATTGTTTAATCATCTTAACTGCATCTTTTTAGTGATTTCGAGTCGAGTCTTCACACCACGAGTTTCATCTCCGCACCTCTTGACTTAATCAAAAACCAATAAAAGTAATGCTTAAAGTAAAATTAATATAGAAATATTTTTATTTCTAGGGCTCTATTACACCAACATAGCTTAGGCTAGTGTCTTGGAGTAGGGAGTACTTCACTCTCTAAGACAGTAAAACAAACAAGTAGCTATATCTTATGGTAGGAGAGAAATCCAATTGTTGCATCTATGCTCTAGGAAAGCTCCTCTTAAAGGAGAAGCACGAGATCGCGTCTGAACCAGTGTGGGAATCAATCCTTCCTCATTGGGAACGATGCCAGATATTCACGTATTAAAAATGGTAAACCTCAGATTAACCATTGTCGAGGAGCCTGGGGTCACTTGTTGGTAAACCTTGGTTTATGTCAAGGAGCCTTCAAGGAGATTGAGCTTGTTACTCTGCCCTTGCATGCGTATCGGATCGTAGACTGTTCCCCCAGGTATATGTGTTTCTATTGGTAACCATAGTGACCATATTCTATAGGATTCTTCCTAAGGTGACGGTGGCGGGAAGATTCCATTGTACCTGGAGCAGACGTCGGCTAGACTCACTTGGGTTTTTTGGGGGGTTCTCTTCACTCGAGATGGTTTAGCGGAGAAACTTGTGCCAGTCTATTCATTAAGTAGGTTGTCGGGGTAACTATTCCAACCACTATTTCTGTATTGAACTCTGCGACGTTGGATTTCATCACCAACTAGTATTTTCAGTACAGAAAGTTAATGTTTGTGTGTGATTGAGCTCCTAGATTCTTTAGGCGTGTGATTCAATTTGTTTGGTTCTTTAGAGGCTTTAGGTGGTTTTCATTGAGATTTTACTTTGTTTTCATGTGAAGTAGTTAAAATTTTTTAACCGTGGCTGAATTACCGAGGAAGTCTCGTAGGCTTCGGGGCCAACCCCCTGAGTTTTCACCAAGCCAGCTTGAAGGGCTATGGGCCCTGGTAACTCCTAGAGACAGTAGAAGTGGGTCACCTAAAAGAGGAGAATCTTCTTTGGTGGGATATCCTGATTTTTCAGCGTTAATAGCAGATTATAGTACACAGCCTGTATCCGTTTCAGAAGTTACTGGTAGTGTTTCATCTTCTAGTGATATAGGTGAAGAACCTGAAATATCTGAACCTGAATCTGAAATTGTTTCTACTCCAATATCAGGGTTTGCTTCTCCAGCTTCTAGTGGTCCTAGTTCACCTAGGGTAGAAGCAATAATTACCCAAAATCTTCCTTCTGGACTAATAGCTATTCAAGAACTTGCTATTTCGGAAAACGAAGAAGGCATCCCTATTCCAGAAGATCGACCTGTTTTAGACCTTAGGGAGCGTGAATCAATCTTTCAAAGTCCACCTTGGAGTAGTGCTTGGTATCTTTCATTGACTGATTTTTTGGAAAACCCGGGACTAATTTTTTCACCACCTCGTATTTCTTATCACCCAACACCTAGAGGTTACTATCCTCTATTGAATATGTCCAAATAGTCGTCCATGTTTTCTCAATCTCCGGAAGCCTTTTTGTATGGCAGTCCTTCTGTTCTCGCTGGGTATCAGTCCATTTCTGGTACTTTTTCGGGGGCATCTCCTCAACCTATCGAACAAAAGTTATTAACTGGAAATAATGGTACTAAACCATTGAGTGTAGAAGATATTCTCATGATGTCAGGTTCTATTCCCAATCCTCAACCGCAAGGTGGCCATTCACCGCCTAGGGGGCCACCTCAAGGTACGCAGTATGTGCCTGGTGGGCAACCTCAAGGTACCCAGTATATGCCTGGGGGACAACCTAAAGGTACTCAGTTTGCGCCCGGGAAGCAACCTCAAGGACAGTACATACCTACGGGATAGTACGTTCCTCAAGGTCAACCCCAGACTCAATATGTACCTCAAGGTAAACCTCAGTATCAATATGTACCTCAAGGTCAACCTCAGTATCAATATGTACCTCAAGGTCAACCCCAGTATCAATATGTACCTCAAGGTCAACCCCAGTATCAGTACGTGCCTCAGGGTTATCAACCCCAAGGTCAGTACCCAACTCAAGGTTACCAACCACCTTCTGGTCCATCATATTATCAACCCTACCCTCTACCCAGTTATGATCCTCAATATCCTCAACCTGTTATGGGTCCATACCCCGGAACAAATTTAGTGTGGGATCCATCTCAATCCCAACAGGTTTTGCAACCGAATGCGCAGTTGTCATCTCAAATTGGACAACCCTTGGTTTCTGGTTCATCCCAGCAACCTGTCCAGTCTACTGTTCAAACTTCTGTACCTTTTGTAGTTTCTCAGTCTGGGCCTAGTACACCTCGTACTCTGCCTCAAACGTTTGCTGCAACTACTGCAACATCTGCTGCATCTACCTCACCCTCTTTTGGAGTATCGAAAGCTCTGGTTTCTACTGCCCCTGTATCTACTCCTCAGACATCTTTACCTCAGCCTGGACCCACGGTCCACACTTCAGTTAAGATGCCTGTAGGAAGTACGGTTGTCACCACTCAACCTCATTTTAATCAACAACCGTACCAAGGACAGTACCAATACGGTCCTGCTACGTAGCAACCAGTCTATCAGTATCAACCGTACCTTGGGTATACATATCAACAACCTCAGCAAACCCAGTATGGTCCGTTTAATCCTGGTTTTCCAGGAGGACAAAATATCCCAAATGCAATTCCAATTCCTAGCTATCCTGGATATCCTCCTCCTAGGGCTGGTCTGCAGACCCAGAGTTTTAAGGACCCTAACCGTCAGTTACCATTTATCGCAACTTTGGACTCGCTTGACTTGACGCGCCTTACGAATGATCCAATTAATTATCTTCAGTATTGGCCACCAATGCCGCATAGGTTGCCCAGTGATATTCCTAAGTTTGAAGGTAAGCCAGGAGAGGACCCGTCGAACCATGTGATGACTTATCACCTCTGGTGTGCATCTAATTCCATTTTAGATGATTCAATTCGTTTACGACTTTTCCAGCACACTCTAATTGGTCTTGCGGCCAAGTGGTACATTGAGTTACCGCGAGCCACCTTTTATAACTTTAGTCAGTTAGCTACTTCGTTTTTAACTCATTTTCAGTTGCCAGTTAGATATGACAATGGCACGAAATTATTAACTTCGTTAAAGCAGTCAATGTCCACTTACATTTCAGATCATATCCATGAATGGAGACGTCGATGACGTTTAGTGAAATTTTTTATCCCGGATCAAATCTTAGCTGAATGGTTTGTAAAATCTTTACTGCCCAAGATCACTGAAGATGTGGCTAAGGCCGGAGTTGTTACTGAGGAACAAGTAATTGCTCAAGCACAGTACCTTGACATAGTTTATACTCAGTCGAGTACGTTACACGAGAAAATCCCTGATCTACCCAAACAAAATCAAATCGCTACTGCTCCTTCAGGGTCTCATGCCGCTGATGGTATGATTGGTATGGTTAATACCAAAAGTAAGAAGAAGTCTTCCAAAAATTCTTCTCCTATCATAACCTTTCCAGATTCCCCGACAGGAGATTCTTCCGCGGAACTTTCTGTCGATATTCATGTTGTAGAGTCATCTATAGCTAAATCAAAAAATGGTGGTAAGAAGAAAGGGAAGAAGAAGAATAAAACAGATAAGAATTCGAAAGAGAAACCATAAAAAGAGGAATCAACTGATGAAAAATGCAAACCTCATTATCCATGTCTCATTTGTGATGAAGAACATTTTACGAGAGACTGCCCTCATCGTGCAGAGGTTGCGAAAATTGTCAAAGGTTCTCGAACGCCTGCTGTTTTGAAGGATCCTTTTCCAAATCAAGACAGTAAGATGACAGGTTCGTCCTCCAGTGCCAATGAAGAACCCATATTGATGATGTCCCATGTTAGAATTGTGACTCGATCACAAGATTATGGCAGTAAAAGTCTTGTCGATGGTAAAGAAGTAGAATCTTCTCATTCAAATCCATCAACTTCAGCTCTCGGTTCCGATCCACTATAGATCGAGAAACCTAATCCAGACTTAGTAATCAAACCGCCCGCCAAGGGTATACTTCGAAAGTCTGCTTTCAATCCACATGCGAGAGCAGCTCAAAACTATAACATTGTTGAGGATTTAGCTATTTCACCCACAGCAATGTCGGCTTTGGAAGTGTTGCAATCATGTCCAACACAGCGTAAATTACTTTTGTCAACTATAGGAGCTGTTGACGTTCAGGACCCGAACCTTATAATATTCGATCTAGAAAATAGTGCACCATGCTTACCTCATCAAATGGCTATCCAGATTCCAGTGATAGTCAAAAACAGACCTATTCATAGGACTGTGATTGATGAGGGAGCTTCTACGTGTATTATGTCGATACAGTGTTGGAGATCGCTTGGTTCTCCTTCACTAAATCAATCCCCGAAGATTCTAAAGGCCTTTGACAGCCGTGGGTTTCATCCTTTTGGCATTCTACAAGATCTACCTAGAGGGGTTGAAGGTAAAACCATTAATCTAGATGTGGAGGTGGTTGATGCCCCTCTAGATTACAACCTTCTCTTGGGTCATAGTTGGTCTTACGCTATGACAACTGTCGTTTCATCGGTCTTTCAGCTTATAAAGTTCCCTCATAATGGAAAGATCGTAACCTTAGACCAGCTGTCTTACTTTTAATCCGACCCAACCTCTGCTAAGAGCATTCAGCATGTTGGTAAAGCGACGATCCCATATAAGGATGTTGGAGTAGGACTAGTTAAAGATTCTGGTTTACTGGGCACTTTTCCTTTTCCTCCTATCAACGCATCGTCTTCTACTGCAACCATTCATATGATTTCATCAGGAACCATTGTTAATGATGATCCTTGGATCATACCTTTTGAATCTGAGATAGACTCATTTGGTACTGTTATGCCTTTGAGTCCATATGAACTTGCGTATCAGACCATGCAGTCGTTTGCCAACACAACATCAACCCAAATTGACTTAATGAATGTGCTCCATGAGGAATCATTTTCGACATCAAACTCGGATTTAATAACGTTTTCCGAACTTGTTCAAACGGATGAACAAACTCATGAAATCCTATGCGTCAATGAGTTACCATGTGAAGATCTTCATCACAGATCTTCGTTTTTACCTGACAGCGATCGTTTTGAAAATGATTTTTCATCAATTTTTACGACTGAATATGTTAAGGACGCTCAGAATCCAATGAAACATCCTGATTCCGAGTTAAACTTGGGAAATATTTCTCGAACTATTCCCCTTGACATTTCAGTTAAGCTGGGAATTGTTGAAAACGTTCATATAGGTGCCTCTTGTACGGAAGATGAAATTCAAACATATAAGGCCCTATTTCAAGAATTTCGTGATGTGTTTGCCTGGTCATATGAGGAAATGCCAGGAATTGACCCAGCAATTATAGTTCATGAAATAAAAACTTACCCAGACGCTAAACCCGTTCGGAAACGTTTGCGTCAGATTCACCCAAGAAAATCTGCTGCAATTAAAGCAGAAGTTGAAAAATTACTCAAAGCAGGTTTCATTTATCCAATCCCGTTAACGGATTGGGTATCGAATATTGTTCCTATTAACAAAAAGCAAGGGACAATAAGAATATGTATTGACTATAGGGTCATTAATCGAGCATGTCCAAAGGACAATTACCCTACTCCCTATATCGATCAAATCATTGACGATTGTGCCGGCAGTGAAATTTTCTCCTTTATGGATGGCTATTCCGGATACAATCAAATCAATATTCTACCTGCTAATCAACCAAAAATGACATTCATTTGTCCATGGGGGACATTTGCTTATTCCAAATTACCTTTTGGGCTCAAGAACGTCGGGGCAACTTTTCAACGGGCCATGTCTTACTTCTTTCATGATATTAAGCATATTGTGCAACCTTATCTCGATGACTTGCCTGCTCATTCATTACATCGAGCTGACCATCTCGTCCATTTAAGAGAAATGTTTATGAGATGTAGGCATTATCGGATTAGGTTGAATCCCCACAAGTGTGTGTTCTGTATTGAAATGGGTCGGTTACTGGGGTTTGTTGTTTCGAAAGCCGGCATTCGCGTCAATCCCTCAAAGGTTGAAGCCATTATCCGATTGCCTCCTCCTTCGGGTCTTCGCCAACTCCAAAGTTTGCAAGGGAAAGCAAACTTTTTATGTCGATTCATCCCTAACTACGCCGAGATCACAAAGGGTTTTACCCAGTTGTTGAAGCAGAATACTTCATTCTTTTGGGACGAGATAGCTGAGAAATCTTTTGATGCACTAAAACACGCATTGACCCATGCACCGTTGTTGCATCCTCCCAACTACAACCAAGACTACTTCTTATATCTCGCTACCTCCCATTCCACCATCGGAATGGTGTTAGTTCAGGAAGATGAATTCGGTACTGAATATGTGATATATTACCCTAGTCGAACTTTAAATCCAACTGAGCTAAAATACTCACATGTGGAGAAATTGGCATTGGCAGCCGTTCAAGCTATCCAACGTTTTCATCATTACATTTTACTATGTAAGACTACAGTCATTTCTGATTGCAACCCTATGACCTATATTTTGACCAAGCAATCGCTGGGGGGCAAGTACTCCAAATGGATTGTGATCCTGCAGGAGTTTGACTTGCAATTTGAAAAGTCTAAGTCAAAGAAATCTTTAGTTTTTGCGGAGTTAATGTGTGACTTCTTGTGTGCTGACATGGAAACTGTGGCAGAGGAGCCCATTGCGGACGAATCCTTGTTTCTAATCAGCACTTTAGATCTGTGGTACGGGGATATCATCGTTTATCTCCAAACCCAATCCTTTCGGCCAGATATTTCACGGTCAGAACGTCGAAAAATACGATTCCAGTCCCAACAATTCAAAATTATTGGAGATACTCTTTATCGTCGTGGGGCGGACTCTGTTTTTCGACGTTGTTTAACTCATGAGGAAGCTGAAAGGGTCCTAAACGACTGTCACTCTGGAGCGTGTGGCGGTCATATGACTGGGTATGCCACAGCCCAAAAGATATTACGCGCTGGCTACTTCTGGCCGTCTATGTTTAAAGATTGTATTATCGTAGTCCAAAAATGCCACAACTGCCAAATTTTTTATCGAAAGATGCACGCTCCACCCGCTCCTCTTCACCCTATAATTGTCGTTGGTCCTTTTGCCAAATGGGGTATCGATTTTATTACATGTAACCCTCACTCGGCCAGGGGGCATGCGTATATCATCCTTGTGGTAGATTATTGTACCAAGTGGGTCGAGGCGATGCCTACATTTGAGGCAGACGGCAAAACAGCTGCGATTTTCGTATTCAATCATATAATTGCTAGGTTTGGTGTTCCACAAGCAATTATCACTAATCATGGGCGTCATTTTCGAAACTTTATGATGACTAAACTTACAGGCCAGCTTGGCTTGCGTCACGATAGTTCAACTCCTTATTACCCACAAGCTAATGGTCTGGTTGAAGCCATCAACAAAGTTCTAGTCATCATGATCCGACGAATCATTGGGATTCATTGGTCGAATTGGCATAACATGTTATTTTCAGTGCTGTGGGTGTATCGAACCTCAGTTAAAACATCAACAGGGTTCACTCCTTTCCAACTAGTTTACAGTTTGGAAGCTGTGTTACCTATTGAGTGCGAAATCCCATCATTGCAAATGGCCATCAAGTTACTTCCAGCCACTTCTGAAGAGGAAAGACATTTGTTACACTTGTCTTAGCTAGATGAGAATCGCTGCGATGTTGCATTAGTGATCGAATCTCATGCAAAACGTATTAAATCTCAGTATGATCGAAATGTGACCCCTCGAAATTTTTCAGAAGGATATCTAGTCTTATTGTACGATCAAGAAAATGATAAATTAGGCGCTGGAAAAATCATGCCTATGTGGCATGGTCCCTATGTTGTCAAGCGAAAGCTGGCGAAAGGGGCCTATGAATTGGTAGACTTTGATGGGCTCTCTTTAGGTAAACCCATAAATGGTCTTTACCTGAAGAGGTATTATGCTTAAAACGAGTGTGGAGATTTTTTAGTTAGGTTAGTTTTCCTTCTAGCTGGTGTGTTTTAGATTAAAAAGTGTGCTTAG
>APFE030881832.1:150788-163425 GCA_000404065.3 Pinus taeda | reverse complement strand
TTCAGCAGCAGTAAGCTAAATGGCATGATGCTCTCATTAAAAATAAAGTCTTTCACGAAGGAGACTGGGCCCTTTTGTATGACTTCAGGTTTCAGGATTTCCCCGGGAAACTCCAAACTCGTTGGTTGGGACCATACGAAATCCAGAAGGTACATGAAAATGGTACCCTTACTCTAATCACTATTGATGGTTCTAGATATGCCTTCAAGGCAAATGGCGACCAAGTTCGTCTCTATCGTAAACCACTCACTCGGGAGTCCTTCTCCTAGTAGCTACGCCGAGACTGAGATATCGAGATTTTGGGGGAGGAAGAGAAGTCTTCCTCACCTGTAATTCATTAAGGAATTTACTTCTTACAGTTTGTACATAATTTCCTCTATTGAATCATTTTTGTACATATTTTTGAATCAACGTTTTGCTGTTACTATTTCTGTTGTTCCTTTTTTTCAAAAGAACAACCCCCATTGGATCAGCCGTCATTTTACTGTAATTTGGTTCTTTTTATTTGTCTTCTATTGTTCCTTTTCAAAGGAACAACATTTTTTATTTCTTCTGCTCCTTTTCCAAAGGAACGACATTTGTTTGTTTTTGCTGTTCCTTTTCCAAAGGAAAAAGATTTTCGATTTCTGCTGTTCCTTTTCCAAAGGAACAACATTTGTGTGTTTTTGCTGTTCTTTTTCCAAAGGAACAACATTTTCGATTTCTGTTGTTCCTTTTGCAAAGGAACGAAATTTGTGTGTTTTTGCTGTTCCTTTTCCAAAGGAATATCATTTTCAATTTATGTTGTTCCTTTTCCAAAGGAACGACATTTGTGTGTTTTTGTTGTTCCTTTTCCAAATGAACAACATTTTTTATTTCTATTGTTCCTTTCCCAAAGGAATGACATTTGCTTGCTTTGCTGTTCCTTTTCCAAAGAAACAACATTTTTTATTTCTGTTGTTCCTTTTCCAAAGGAACGACATTTGCTTGCTTTGTTGTTCCTTTTCCAAAGGAACAACGTTTTTTATTTCTGTTGTTCCTTTTCCAAAGGAACGACATTTTGTGTGTTTTGCTGTTCCTTTTCCAACGGAACAACATTTTCGATTTTTGTTGTTCCTTTTCCAAAGGAACGACATTGGTGTGCTTCGTTGCTCCTTTTTCAAAGGAACAACGTTTTTGATTTCTATTGTTCCTTTTCCAAAGGAATGACACCTGTTTGTTATGCTATTCCTTTTCCAAAGGAATGACATCTGTGTGTTTTGATGTTCCTTTTCCAAAGGAACAACGTTTTCCATCTTTGTTGTTCCTTTTTCAAAGGAACGACATTTGCATTTTTTGTTGTTCCTTTTCCAAAGGAATGGCATTTATGGACTTTTGTTGTTCCTTTTCTCAAAAGGAACACCACTTGCATACTTTTGCTCTCCCTGTGAAACAACTTGTTGCTTTGGCTGTTCTAAATTAAGGATGCTTATTGTTCTTGTTTTTTCAAGTCTTTTACAATACAACTATGCACTTATGCAATGGATACAAAATCACAACATACTGAAACCAGTCAATCATAAATCGCTATCTTTATAAGAAATTGCCCTGAATTGGTAAGAGGACAAAAGGAAGGACACGCTTATTCATCATCTTTTGCTGTCATTATTCTACTAATTCTGCTCTGATTGGTTATCTCTATCATGTTGGTCCCTTTTAATCCTCTTTGATTATTATTCAGGAATATAGAGCAAAGGGTTTATATATTCCTATTGAGATCTTAGGACTTCTTCCACCATTCCTACTCTTAAGGAGTGTTGAACCACCCTTTGTGTATAAATAGGGAAAGTACTTTATGAAAAAGAAAGAAAAAAGAGCAAACATGACTTATAAGTTATCAAATGCAGGATAGGGGGTCTCATTAAGAGTTGACCTACCATGATCATGAGGACGAAAGCGAAGTGACATTCCCACTATGGCCACCACACCAGGGATATGGTCCAAAAGGTATATCAAATAAACAACCCTTGGAATAGGAGGTCTCATCACGAGCCGGCCTGCCCGCTTTTCGCTCCTTCCTCGTGAATGGCATTATGGCTAACTGGTCACCAAGCCAACATAATGGCCTACATTTTGACAGTACACAACATTTCTTAAGCATACACAAAGGATCATGGTTCCATGGGTGAAATAAACAACTCTGCCAAGGTTATCGACACCTGTCGGAAACAGAGCACTATTAATGGTATTGAAGTCACATTATTTACACCAATAGGTAAGTTATTAGCACCCTTATGTTTCTTATGCCTTAGTAATCAATTATATATTATTTCCCAAACCATACAACTCATGAACATATATTATCACCAATCATGACAAAACAATTGACAATGACCGCATGAGACTCTCTATTTACGGCGAATGTCTTATCCCCAACCTTGCATCATATCACCACAGTCTCTTACATATTAAGTGATGCAACTCTACACCTTAATTTCAGTAATTTGCTACTTTTGTAAACATGGCATATTGCCATATGCTGTTCCTTAAGGACTCTGTTCCAGAGCGAGCACTGCTCCTTTATTTGATGGCTGGGACAAACCTATCAACAGTTTCGGGGGGAGGGGGGGGGGGGTTAACCTCATCATTCCCTAGATTACATGTCAGCTCACTATTCGGGAAGTTGTGTAATGGGGTATAACACAGCTCAATGGTATACTATTTCTTTTTCTTTTTTTGTTTTTTCTGCATGACTTGTTGTTCAAAAGTATTTCCATTATATACTCTGCAGCATTAGGGTTTGAACGAGTCTTGCGTCTGTCAGCCTCTTTGTGTTTCAACAGCGCGAATAGCTATCGTTCCATTGAGAGTTTACAATGAAACCATGGGGGGAAGATCGATTCGGAGAGAACAGCAACTGTTAACAGTCTCTGCTGCTACCCGGGAAATCTCGGCAAGAGCAGGGTGGTTGACTTATCTCAACCGCTTGCAGGAGTCTAACGAGACTGTGGCAATTGAATTCTTGCAGAACTTGCAAGAGGATCACTCCACGGTGAGGAGGAGATGCATAGTAGTCACCGACGACATAATTGCAGAAGTCTCGAGACTGCTAGCCACTAGACCTGTATGGACGTTAAAGAAGGAGAGATTGCAGAAGATTATAGAAATCTTCCAGGATGAAGGCCAGAGCCTGACAATTCGAGGAAAGGGGGTTTTTCCAACAACACTAGGGGAGCCGTGGGCAAAATTGGCGAAGACCATTCAAAGCTACATCACCTATGAGGGCAGAAAAGACGTGGTAAGACCACGACATCTTAAACTCTTAGTTGTACTAAAACAAAAATGCTCTGTAAATTTACCTGCATTTTTCAATTAGTTCATGACGTTGCACGGAGCATAGAAAAGGCACAGCATGTTGAGTCAGTTGTTAGTCATCATGGGTTGATTTGGTTCATAGTCAGCCATAGCCTCACCCAGTAGTAGAGCAGTTGGGAAGAGCTAATTGCCATGATAAATGGGGGATTGACCACACCATCCCGAAAACGTAAAAATGCCACCAGTACACTCGAACGTCCAGAAAAATGGAAACATGTCACCAGTACACCCGAGCGTCCAGAAAAACGCAGGAAATCGACAAAGCGTAAATAGGCCACCAGCACACCTGAGCGACTAGAAAAATGTAGGAAATTGGTCCGGCTAGCATGGCTATGGGGGGGGCCGGAGAAGCCCTAAGAAAGCACCAGCCAGCCGAAAGAAATAGAAGATGAGAAACCCCCACGGCCAGAAGAGGAAGAAAACTAGAAAGAAATACAAGAAGAAGAGGCAGAGGAATCTGAAGAAGAAGAAGAAGAAAAGGAAGAGGAGGCAGAGCAATCTGAAGAAGAAGAAGAAGAAAAAGAAGAAGAAGCAGAGCAATCGAAAGAAGAAGAAGAAGACAAGGAAGAAGAAGCCGAGTAATCCGAGCAGGAGGAGGAAATGGAACAACAGGAAGGTAGCCCATTGCAGGACCCATTCGGAGAAGATGAATTGGCCAAAGTTTTGGCCAATATGGGTGAATATGGCCAACCTTCTAGTCCATCAGACCTCCATGCCGAAGAAAAAACCCAGGAGAAAAATGCACCTGAAGAATCACATGTAAGGGATGCAGAAGAAGAGAATCTTCCTGTTCATGACGAAAAGATGACAGGAAATGCTGAACAAGAAAAATCCATTCCTAACCAGAAGACACCAAAAGAAATTACGGAGGAAATAAGGGCAGAAAAAGAAGTCGCCCAAGAAATAACAAAACTAGTTAGGGTTCTTGCCCCGGAACAGCCAGAGCAGAACAGTGAAGAAACACCCCAGGAAGAAAATTAGGAAACTAGTCACAATCCAAGCTGCAGTGAATAGCCTGCTATTCCTTCTAAGGAAATTACGGAAATTAGGGAATTGTGAAAGGAACAACAAAGATTATTGAACATAATAGTCTAGCTCCACTAGCAAATTAGGATTCTAAAGGCAAGGCAAAGGGTAAAATGGACTTTGGGAAGGAAAAATGTGGCCACTCCAACAAAACTCCTCAAGGCAAAGGGGCAGAGGACCAGAATCCATCCTGCTGTTTAAAACCCTATCGAAAGCCAGGTTGCTATTCCAAATGATGCTGAGAAACAGACTGCTGTTCAAATTGAAAAGGAACAACAATGGACTAATATTCATGTTAAGATAGAAATGGATGAGATGTTGACCCGTGATAATGAAATTCAGATGGAGGCACCACTTTCGGGAGTGTTAAGGGTTATGAACTCAAAGCAACGCAATAGGAAAGTTTAGGTAAAACTCCCGGCCTGCACTGCCGAATGGAAAAGAGATCCAAAAACAATAACCCTACAAAAGGGTTTGAAGCAAGCTCAGCAAGGAGAAAAAAAGCTTAGAGAGCAAACGGTCACTCGAGGAAAGTATGTAGAGCTACAATAGCAGTTTAGGAACGTCAATCTATGCAAAATCCAGGCCTTTGAAGGGTGGCGAAGGGAACAAGAGAAAGTCGTGAAGGTAACTTGTGGGTTAGATGTAGTTATCAAGCAGATGGATAGCTTATGTTCTTTATACAATGACGTCCTAGCATGTAGAGCCCCTGCTAAGAATTATGCCTTGTTTTTAATGGAAAAATATTTGCAATTGAAAATAAAGGCTGTTAAAGTAGGTGCTCCCATACAAATTAACACCATCAATGATTTTATAAACTGCTGTAAGCGCTACGAGGTAAAAGTTTAGAGACTACTGTGTGAGTTTTATTTACATAACCTTGTACTAGAATAGGAGATCGAGTTGAACCCTGGCCTTTTTTTTGTGGATATTCAATTACAGGCATTTATTTCATTTGTGGTTAATCAAATTAAATGGCTCAAAGCCTATAATGCTTTCCAAAGACAAGAAAACGGATTAGATTTATGGATAAGAGTTGAGCCTAGGGATCTAATACAGTTATGGAGAAAACATAGAAACCTCATGAAGACTCCAGGTGTAATTGAAGCATTAGGACCCATGCATGAGGCAATCATTCGTCAGGGATTAGAATACTTTTCCTCTATCAAACACCCTACCATTGATGCAGCTAAATTCCAGTATCAAATATCTAATCCGAATATCCAGCTCAGGGAACCATTTAAGTATGAGAATTTTAAATTAGCTGCCAATTGCTTGCACCTCTATGGCAAAATCTTTTTGAGGGCAGGGCCATCCTGGTTAGGATATAGGTTCCGGAGTCCAATTATTTCGCACCCTGCACCCAGATATCAAGCGTTGTATGAGATGCCTAAGGGTCAGACAGGCCATTTCTTTGAATACCTAGTTACGCATCATGGCTGTAGGCCTTCACATGAGATTCCATCTCTAGCCTACTCACTCACTGCCTTACACGTCAACTACAATGTTTTCTTGAGGGCATGAAAAAGGGTAAGAAAGGGGGTGTGTCGAGTACTAAAGAAGGTATGTATTTTATGATTATTTCAGTGTCTTTTCATTATAACTTACAAGCCTTTTTGCATCATGAACTCAGCAAATGATAAAGAATTGTCATAAGACATATGAGATTAATATGCAAGACGAAAACGCTGACAATTGTCATTTCCTTATGTAGGAAGGAGAAAAAATGAGAAGTTGTCATTCCAAAGGAAAAGACAAGGATGAGTTAACCACTGTCCCTTTCATGGGAGACCGTATGCAAACAATATCAAAGTGAATCAGCTCAGGAAAGGAAGTGGAGATATCAGCTCAGTGCAGGAAAGGAAAGAAGTGACTAAAGACTAACAGTTCGGTGAATCCCTCAGGATCCTTGATCCTCAGGGATCGTTGTTGTATCTATTTTTGCACTTAGATATCTCTATCATCACCCTTATGAAAGGGGCAGCACTGTTAGCTTAGGAGGGAGTTAGATGTTGTTATACTTTTATGTAATTTCTTTTGAGATCAAAACTGTGATCATCGAATCTCGTTAAGAATTTCTCTACTGTAATTTTACTTTATGCATTAATCAAACTTGGTTAGTATTTCATCTTTGAGGCTGGAATAACCTCAAGCGGTGTACCCTTGGAGGCTAAGGGCCCGGCCTTGGAGGAAACTTGCTCTTGTACCATTACATTTGGTTTTCACGTGGTTTGCTTATCGACGTAATTTGGTAATCTGAAGTGTTTTATAAGTTTACATCACATGCTCTGTTATGTTTTAAGGTTTATGAAGACAGAACTATTGTATTGACTTTGCATCATATTACTGCTCTTTTAGGTGTTGATATAATACTGATAGTCTTTACAGAATACTGTTGTTGTTCCATTACAGAGCCTTTGTGTTGTGCACTTGTTCATTAACATTACGGAATTCATCTTGGAAGTTATGATCTTTGCGATTGTTGGATTTATGAGTAATGTTGTTCTATCTTGAAATGCAATCGTATTCTTTCTAACTAAGGTGATAACTGGATCATACTACTATTTAAGTGCATTGTGTGTAGCATGGTTTCCAAGCATTGCTCCATAATTTATCAGTAATCAGTGTTGTTCCATTTGTGTGTATTATTCAATCCACCCTTAAAGAGCGAAGGATTGCCATTTGATTCTTGTAGATTGTGATTAATGCATTTGATCTGATAGACTAAGATGTTACTATTTGTTAGACATAGTTGTTGTTCTATGTTGACACCTAATCTTCATGATTGGGGGGATTTTATGTAAATAATTAAATTAGGAATGTGAACAGTCATCGGGAGATTAACTGAACAATCACTCCCTATTGTATATAACAATGACCTACCTATGGAATAAGATATGAATCAGTTGTTTGTTTTGTAGAGTTAATGCCTGGCCTGACATGGTATCATAGCCAGCTCCTTGTTTTAGCTATTATGCTCCTCTAACTCCTTTGTCATGGCCTCTGCCTCTACCTTATTCCCTTTTGTCCTAAAATAACCTGCCTCTGCCAACACTGCACATCTGTCCATACTGTCAATTTTTTTATAGCATTGTCATTTCCTATTTTAGCACTGAGGACTAACATGGAATTAAAGTAAAGTAGAGATCATTGAATCTGCATTGAATGCTGAGTGGTAGATATGCCACCATAGATGAAGGTCCGAAGTTTTCAGCTCTTGGTATGCGGTATTGAATCATTTTGAACACTGTCCCATAACATTTGAATGCGAATGGTACCATATGAATGCAAATGTATCGACGTTTGAATTATTGAATGGTATCAACAGTTTATTGAATGGTATCTCTGCGTCAGAGACAGATGCGAAAAAGGGGTCATGAATGTGTATTAACGTTGTTTTATTGAATGGTATATATTGAATTGTTTCCATTTGAATGTGTTGAATGCATTGAGGGGGTTCTGCAGTTTTATTTTGGTATACACCGCTTCGGTATATGCGTTGAAACGGATACGATAGCTCTCGGGTGGCCTGTTATATCAGAGTTTGTATATGCGTTGAACTAACTTGGTATATGGTATTGAACTTAGTTTGTAGAATGGTCCAGCGTATAGTCACAAGTTATGTGGAGTCCAGCAAAGTGTTGAATTTTTGAAGGGCTATGTTTTGTATTGGTAAATTTAACTGCTCTCTGGATTGGTGTATCATATTCCATGCATTGCATGGTGGGTAACAGTTCTAGCGTATGACGTTGTCGATTTGAGCATTAAATTGAGTATTTTGTTCGTCCTTTGTTGACTTTATATGTGTGTTGAGCTCTTGTTTAAAAGAAAAAAAAAGAGGCGATATGGTATATAGAGTGGTCCAGTTATATGTTGGATATATTATATGAGGATGCTTTTATCAAACATTTGAAGAAAATAAGTTTGGAGAAAATATAATGCAGAAAGTTGTTGTGTAAGGAAGAGATTTGAATTTTTCTTTCCCTTTTGAGTACAATTTCATTGTATATCAGCAGAAGTATTTTTTCTATCAGCAGAAGTATTTTTTTCTATCAACAGAAGTATTTTTTTACAGAATGCATTCAATGATCTCTATGGTAGGAATAGTTCTCACTAGCAAGGAGAACTGTAATAGCCCAAAATACCAATATCTAATTAATTTATTAACATTAAATTTAAACGCTTACCTGAGGTTACTTGTGGTAGAAATAGGCTTACTACAACAGGGTTTTGGGGACGACTCTCCTCCCAACCGTAGGCTCAATTGTGCAGGATTCTGCTACAACTGGCCACCCCCGAGCCCTCAATCAACAACTACTGCCAGTATTTCTAAGTCTTGGTATACTATTCTCCCAAGAGAATGAAAGAAAGAACCTCCGAATGATGGAACCCCTCCCATC
Source organism: Pinus taeda (assembly GCA_000404065.3). Lineage (NCBI taxonomy): Eukaryota > Viridiplantae > Streptophyta > Pinopsida > Pinales > Pinaceae > Pinus > Pinus taeda. The sequence continues at coordinate 154,666 of APFE030881832.1, read as the reverse complement.
CTCCTCACCATTCATTAAATAGAACAAAGCCTTGGAAGGGGAACCACATGCACACCCGCCATGTGTCCCTTGGAAGGGGAACCACATGCACACCCTCCATGTGTCCCTTGGAAGGGAAACCAAACATGCACACCCTTCTTTTTTGATAATTCCCTTCTTTAATTCTTAAATATGGTTAATTACTATTTTTATTTTTATTTTATTACTCATTTCTTTTTAAATTAATTTTAAATACATATCATTTATTATTCTTTATTATTTATTATCAAGTGATTTAGTAATTATTCTTTATTCTTTCTTATTTATTATTATTTAATATTTTATTATTAATTATTATTTTTGTATTATTTTATTAGTATTATTATTTATTAAGAGAGGGGATATTACATCTCATCCCCACTCTAAAGGAACTTCGTCCGAAGTTATTGTGTATTATTTTTATTAGTTATTATTATTTATTATTTTATTTACTTCATGTTGCCAACACCCTCTGCTGAACTAGTATAACGAGCAGGCATCGAAAGTTCCCAACACCCCGAAAATCTCAAGGAATCTCTGTCCTTTTTCCACTTTCGACACCAGGCACAAGCCTAACCCAGTTTGTATCCTAGTCCAAGGCTGACCCCAAGGCTCGCGCTTGACTCAGACCTCATCTGCCCCAAGGCAGGCATCTGGTCCGGTACTCAATGACCCCGGGCATCTCGTAGGCTGGCCCACTCCCTCCACAACTAGTAAGGCGCACAGCCGCAGGCATCGAAGTCCTTTACATCCCTTCCAGACTTCAGCATCCCAATCCAATAACAGGTACCTAGCCTGGAACATCGGGCACCAACCCTGGAATCATCAGGCACCAAGCCTGGAACATCAAGCACCAAGCCTGGAACCATCAGGCACCAAGCCTGGAATCATCAGGCACCAAGCCTGGAACATCAGGCACCAAGCCTGGAATCATCAGCACCAAGCCTGGAACATCAGGCACCAATCCTGGAACATCAGGCACCAAGCCTGGAATCATCAGGCACCAAGCCTGGAACATCAGGCACCAAGCCTGGAAACATCAGGCACCAAGCCTGGAGGGAGTGGAAGCATGAATGATGCACGCCAATTGTTTGACAAAATGCCTAAACAATTGGTGTTCTTATGGAATGAAATTATCAGAGAATATGTGAGGTATGGTTTCTACGAGGAGGCTCTTTCTCTCTACCATCAAATGCAACATTTTAACATGAATCCCGATAATTTCACATTTCCGCGTGTTCTCAAGGCCTGTGCTGGTTTATCAGATCTGCAACAGGGCAGGGAGATCCACGATCTCATAATGCGGAGTAGATTAGAGTTAGACCATTTTGTCCTGATAATGAATAAACCGTTAAATCTTACAATGCTTTCCAAAAAAAACAATTTAAAGATGATAGTGATCAAATACCTCCCTTGGACTCACCATGTTAATTTCTGTTTCAAAACTGATCCAATTATTCTTTTTTTCAAAATTTGCTCATGAATCGATCTGATGGGCATAGATTCGAGACAAGTTTAACAATTCCATGGAAATATTGCAGACTTTGCAGCCACAGAAAGGCTAATTCAACAAACGCACATTCAGAAAACATATAGAGAATGAAAAACACAAACCCCAAAGCTTATCTTAATGCACAAACCCTGAAGCATCTTAAAGTATGCCCAATTCGTATATTAATTTTCAACAGAACCTCTGAAGCTTGATGAGTACCAGAAAGTTTTTTTTTTTGAAGACTGATCAAACCAATCTCAATGGCTGTCAGCGATAGCTGCTTCAAGGGCTTCTTCTGGAACCCAAATCATTAGGTCCGATGATCGAACCCTCTGCAGATTAGAAAAACTGCGATTTCAAAACCCAAATCATTAGGTTCCTTGAGGTTCCAGGCTCAGAAATTTTCTCAGCGGTAGTCAAAAGTTCAAATCACACTAAACAAAAAAAGTTGCATGCATTTCATAAAATACAACAACAGATAAAGCATGCCTGCGTTAATCTTTTTGCGTAAGATATATCGATCAGTGTTTGCACCAACATAAACATGAACCCCTCTATCAGTAAAAAGAAAAAAAAACTTTGCGGAGAAAATCCTTCACCCCTAGGATTGCCGAAGACCATCTAATTTAGGGAATGGGATCGAAGACCATGTAAATTAGGAAATGGGCTTGATCAATTAGATTCAAATCAATCACAGCTAATACTAATACAAAAGTTCAAAATTATGCGAGAAAGGATCGAACTAAGAATTTATTTATTTATTTATTTATTTTATTATTTTTTTTTTTTTTCCGATGATCAAGCTTTAGTACAAGATCTGATAAGCGAATTAGTTCATACAAGATATAACGAACCAGAACCAGAACCTAACAAACAGTTACAGATAAAAAAATAAAATATTAGGAGCTTGAATCTTTTAGAATTGTAATGAAACGCAATAAATGACAATACATTTTCACAATTTCAAGTAAAGTTAAAATTCTATTTTTCTGTAATATATTTAGGAGCAAAGCAAGCTAAAATTCTCCTTTACAGAATATATCAAAGGGCAAGAAAGCAAAAAATTTTATTTTCTTAGAATATATCTAAGGAGAAAGCAACTTAAACGAGCTTTTTCTAAGCAAAATGTGAACGATCATTTGGTATTTTCTACAAAATTTTAAATAAACATGCATTGTTTGCATTTTTTCATTTCAAACGAAACTAAAATTCATTTTCCAGGATATCATTACAGGTGGACAATCGGGGATTCTTATTTCAAAATACGAAATGAACGAATCTATGAGCAATCCTACCATATCATGAACAAATTTACCATAATATTACCCGATCTACCCCAGATTTTGCCTCAATCCCCTAAATGGATGTAGTTCCACATCAAAAAAGAACAAAATGACTTCAAATTCATCAAAATAAACTCCAACGCCGCAAAAAGATGGAAATGTAAATATACCTCACAGTTCCTTTTAAAAATTCCCGTGTAAACTCGAAAAAGGTCCCTGACCATAAATTTCAGTATGCTTTGCAACTGGTAGGATCGTTACCTCACAAAAAAAAAAAATCGACTGAAAAGTAGAGAAATTTTGCGGGGCTAGCAAAACCAGGAAAGAGGGCCTCCTATCCAAAACTTCTTTAAAACACTGCAAATTTATGATATATACGCACGAGGGAGAAACATGTTACCAGAGGGACCATAAATGATACAACATCCCCCTTTCACTGGCAAGGCAATGTCCAGTTAAGTGCGTTTAATAATAGAAAAATTTAATACATAAACAAATTAGTACATCTCTCGTGAAAGTAATAAATATCAAGAAATAATCAAAAATTTCAACATAAAAAATGCCCATAGGCCCTAGGTGTCCCGCTCTGATACCATATGTAACAGCCCAAAATACCAATATCTAATTAATTTATTAACATTAAATTTAAACGCTTACCTGAGCTTACTTGTGGTAGAAATAGGCTTACCGCAACAGGGTTTTGGGGACGACTCTCCTCCCAATCGTAGGCTCAATTGCACAGGATTCTGCTACAACTGGCCACCCCCGAGCCCTCAATCAACGACTACTGCCAGTATTTCTAAGTCTTGGTATACTATTCTCCCAAGAGAATGCAAGAAAGAACCTCCGAATGATGGAACCCCTCCCATCCTCCTCACCATTCATTAAATAGAACAAAGCCTTGGAAGGGGAACCACATGCACACCCTCCATGTGTCCCTTGGAAGGAGAACCACATGCACACCCTTCTTTTTTTGATAATTTCCTTCTTTTATTTCTTAAATATGGTTATTACTATTTTTATTTTTATTTTTATTACTTATTTATTTTTATATAATTTTTAATATCATTTATCATTTTATTATT
>APFE030881832.1:105056-139732 GCA_000404065.3 Pinus taeda | reverse complement strand
GGGGGGTGATAGGGGGTTTGAGGGGTGCAGGTAACCCCACTCTATGGGGTCCAGGGTAGCGCCCCAGAAAATTTTGTTTTTTGATCCTATATTAGGTTGGGCAGACCTACCTGTGGTATTGTGCATGATTTTTCGCACATGGTTTTGGACGCGATGGTTTTAGGGCCATGGTATTGGATGCTTCGGCATGTATAAATATGTATTGTAACATTGAAAGGAACATAATGATAAATCAAGCTGGTAGTCCTGGTTTTGGGATCCAGGGGAAAATCTCTGTGTATATGTGTTTTATGTGTTATGCTCTTGCATTGTTTATTTTCTGTGTTTTAGAATTCGTATGCAGGTAATTTCTGTATGAGGTTAAAACCTACACCAAGGAGGAGAGCCCGTAAGAATATTAGAGGATGTGAAGGCTTTTAGAAAGACTTTCTTAGACATGGAAGAAATGGTGAAAATCCTCTATGAAAAGAGTAATACCAAATTGCAAGGTGAAATCTGTAGACCTCCAAGAGGAGAATGTTCAACAAGGGAAGAAGGTAACAATAATGGTGATAAACCACCATCTTCTCCACAATCTTCATGTTTTTCTACAACTCTTATGCAAGATGCTAGTGTAGAAAGTCCCTCAGAGAAGGTAGATGGACAAGTTTGTACCTTTTGTCCATATGATGTGGAAGATGAGGTTCTATCAACAACCAAATTCAAGGAATTGTAAGAAGAGAGCCAAGAGTCTAGGAGTACACATCCAGAATCAAAAGGGAGTTCTAAAACATCTTTGCATGTCAATCAAAAGATGAGGCAAAAAGTAGGAATTTACATGATTCTTCCTTATGCGAAAGTGTTGACGTAAATTCATTTGCAGCCTTTGAAAAACATAGTAAAGGCATTGGATCCAAGCTCTTGACCAAGATGGGTTACAAGGGAGGAGGCCTTGGTGTAAACTAGCAAGGCATTAAAAATCCAATTGAGGCCAAGGAGAGGCCTAAATATGAAGGCTTAGGCTATGTTACAAAAGAAGAATGGTCTTTTAGCGACATCTCATGGGTTTTATGTTCCTTTTCTCGTAAGAGAGTACATGAGGAGGCAAGATGTTGGGATTTGCATCCAGAATTGGTTCCCGATTGGTTCCTCAAGCGTAAAGAGGACTTGAAGCGCAAAACATCTCCAGAGAGAGATGAAAAAGTTAAAGAAGAAGGCAAGCTAAGTTCTTCTTGCCATGCAAATTTCTCACGCAAAAAGTGTAAGACAAAGGACAACAAAAAGAGGTATAATTGTCCTATTAATTCAAATGTTTTTCATAATGGAAAACAACATGTTGATTTGATTAACATGTTGAAAAATATGTTTCCATCCACATTTTGCCTTTCATCTAACCATTTTGTAGATAAGTGCGATAAAAGGAAAGCAATCATCAAGAAGATGTTTATGTCTATTGGAATTGAGACTGAAAAGAGAAAATCTCATCCAAGGTTAAAGGCAAGTGAGCCAAGAGGAGCTCAAAATAACTTTTGTACTCACTCCAATATCAGTGGACATTAGGTCAAGAAGTTTTGGAAACTGTTTCCATAACTTCATCCTGGTAAGGGCAAGCAAATCATGCAAGCACAAGAAGAGAAAGTGATAAAAGAAAAAGTGGCGCAAGATGCGACCATCCTTGAAGCCGCTTTAGAAGAAGAGAAAGGTGAAATAGAGGGTTCATTTACCTGGTTGGGTAAGAAATGGGCGAACTATTTGTCTAGCTAAAGTTTGTAAATTTTTGTTTTGTACTAGTTGCATATCCCCATAGTTGGGTAATTTGTAAAAGTGATGTTCATAAATAAATCACTTATATGCAAAAATGTTTTCTTTAAGCGTTACAACGCTAGTTTGGCTTATTTATAGTCAATTTGAATGGAAAATTTGGGAGTAAAGTTTATTCCATTTTGTAAAATGAATTTCTATTTGTAGTTTGAGAAATCATTTTCAAAATTAAGTATGAGTAGCTGCAGCACATTTAGTATGTTCCAAATGTGTTTAGCACTCAAGTTATACAAGTATTCACTATGTGAGGCTTGTTTTGGTTCATTTGGAAAAGTATTTTAGGATCTTATCCTCGATAAGGATTTTGCAGATGAGCACCTTGGAATTCTTCTTGGAAAGGATGTTGCTGGGGATGGCCATAGTGGCATGGGCAAGTCGAGAAGAACATCAAACTTGAATTCTTTGGTCAATTTATATTTTAAGTTCAGCTTGAGAAGAAGCCAAGACAAGTACAAGTCAGGGCACTGCAAACATCAATTGCATCGAGTTTGAAAAAAATGAAGGAATTGTACCTTCAAATGTTGAACAATTGAAAGTAAACTTTTGGAGACAAAAAGTTTTTCAATGAGGAAGAGTGATCAGGAGCTCAAAATTTGCCAAAAATTCAAATTTGTCAGAATGGCATGGAACCTGAACAAATGCGTAGTGCTCGTCATTCTGATTCCAATGGTGTGAACGCCACTCAAATACGAGCTTGTATGCAGAAGTTAGAGAAAGTCAAAGTTTAGGTTTGACTTGGACACATGGGACAATTGGATGACATGGCAAAGGTACCAGCGAATGGGGAAGCTCCAAGTGGCAGGTTGCCACTGGGTCCTGCATATTGCATATCGTGGAAAAAGCAGTGGTTACGGCTTAAGAATCGGCCCCAAGTAGTGCCGATTTGCGATTTGGGATATCACAATCACACATCGGAGAATGCTAAGGAAATCGGCCCGCAAAGTAGTCAGGGTTGCAATGTGATATATCACAATTGCAGAGTTGGGTTGCTATTTACGATAATCACAATCGCATATCACACCAGTACCCCGTCGATATATATCTTACCGAGGGACTCCACCGATGTGATTTGCAGATGTGATATCATTTCAGAGTTGTAGTTTATAACTCATCAGGTCTTCTTGATCGCCAGATCGCATATCACAATGCGTTAAGTCCCGAATATAAGAATCACCCCCAACAAAGTCGATCGCAAATTACGACAAAGCGGCAAAACCATTTCCTTTTCCATCGGACCAACCACTTTGTATGTGACCACTTCGCCTTAACTACGAGATAAGTGGGGAAGATGGCAGGACTATCGATTTCGGTGGAATTGCCAGAATTAACTCTAGATAATGAATTTAACTCGCAGCGAGCCATATTTGGAGGAGAAAATTGTGGAAAGACTGATAGAAGTCATAACTAAGGCAATTTTCGACCAAATGGGATGCAATAAAGAGGCTAGATAGCCATTTTTGGATGTTCTAAACTCGTTGAAACAGGTTTCGGGATCAAAGGAGCACTTCTGGATAGGATTTTTGCAAAGTGAAGCCTATGGGTGCCATAGTCAACCTGAGTGTTGATTCAGTTTATGGAGGAGTTTGAAGATGGAGATGAACTTGCAGGGGTCTTCCAGCCTCCATGCGCTTCATGCAACAACCATTGGGTCAATGTTGTATCTTTATTTCTTCTTTTCTCTATATGTGTTTTGGAGAAGAGACTTGTTTATGTACTTCAAGTCGATTGTGGTATTGTTTATGCTCTTTGAAGTTGGAGTATGGGGTCTTGATGTAAGATGTGTCTGCTTGCTAAAGGTTTACATGTTTGATTGTAGGTTAACATGTGTATGGAGTTAAAAATTTTGCAAAAGTTGTTTCGTTGAAGGAGAAACTAACCATTCCATTTCAATAGTTTATGTACTCTTCTTTTCTAGATATTGAGCATAATGAGAAGGGGTCATGCCTTTAGAGCTGATCCAAGAAGATGTAGCCTAGGAGGGGTGAATTCCTTTAACAATGGTTGGTGTATTAGTAATTGATGCATGTTTCCAATCAATGTTTTGGTTTCATGTTTTAAGTTTTCTTCATGTAACTAACTTAAGTAAACACATTGGATGCTTGGAACCTTTGGTGGGTTGAGTCCTCGAACAAAAAAAACCGCAATCTCCTTTTGTTTATATGTTGGTCTATTTGGTTAAATAGGAATGGAATCATATTTAGAAACAAAGACATCCGATGGCCTATATCAATTGCTCAAATTATCAATGCCTTCCATGAAATCCCTGATGATGATATTACACCTTTTGTCCAAGTTATGATACCTGAAGTTATAAACTGGAATCACCCTTGGGCTTTTTTTGATGGATCCGTAGAAGAACAAGGATGTGGGGAGGCATATTATTATACTTAAAAGACAATCATTTTTATCACATTCAGATGGGGTTGGGGGCTGGTATAAATAATTTTGTTGAACTCATCACTCTCAGACATTTGCTTCATTTTGCATTGACACATGATTGCAGACAACTGGAGATATTCAGGGATTCCAAAATCATTATAAATTGGTTCAAAAATACATTTGAATGTCATGTTCACTCTCTCAGGAATATATTGGATGAAGCAATTCTTTTAAAATCTCAATTTGATTATATTTCTTGTTAACACATTTATAGGGAACACGATCAGACTACCAACCATCTATCAAAGGAGGCCACGATCCATCCCAGGGGTTTATGGCCAATAAAAGAGTAGCAGGAGGCAGAACACTTCTAGTACTACCATGGGCCATATAATGATAAACTATATCAGAAGGTCGATAGGCCCTAATTGTAGTTTATTTACTTGCAGATACCATCAAAACTCTATGTTTTATATATTGTATATATTTTTTATCTGAATAGTCACTATATACCCCATGAGGGTAATCTTGTAAAAACTTATAATTTTTAAGGCTATGACCTAACTTACTGCATATGCCAGCTAGGCATCTACAACATGTAATTTTCAAATTAATAGAAAATTACGATTTTTCCCTGGGGAAAAGACTTAAGTAAACACACATAAAATTCATGTTTTTTACTTGCTATCTTGGAGTACAAACCTCAAGCACATTTTTATATTTTGATGAGGATCTTAGCACAAAAATCTAATATTCCAAATTTAGATCACTTGGGTAGGGCGAATTTTCCAAACTAGGATGAAATGTGGGCAGCTCTAAAGCAAGAGAAGACGAGGAGAGACTTGGTGAAGTATAAACTTAACGGAAGCAACAACAGTGGGTTGAAGCCCCGAGAGGAGGAAGAGAATGAAGCCCTCACATCCAAGGGGAAGTAGGATCAACAAAAGAAGAAGAAATATGTTTCGAAGATCAAATGCTTCAGGTGTGCTGAATTCGGTCACTACGCAACATAGTGTCCTCTCAGGAAGAAGGACAAATATGCAAAGCATGATCCAAAAGTTGCAGCAACGAAGATCGACGAGAGGAGTTTTCCATGACAGATCAGACATCTCCAGGAGGGAGGTGGTGTGATTTAGAGTTGTAGTTCGAAAGGACTACAAATGGGCAGGATCCTTGAGGAGCCCACCTCTCTGATCAATTCCATGCTACGCGAGCCCAAATCAGTAGTAGCAGGATGGACTAGTGTCAATTGGTACAAAGGAGTGCTGGAGTGATAGTTACAGTTGATAGAAGCGCCAAAGACTGAGCAACAAAGAGCTAGAGTTGGAAGCAATGCAGTTAGCATAGAGAAAAGGTTAGCAACAATGCAAAATATTCATAGGGTCAGCATAGGGACTAGCAACAGTTGGACTCCAGCAGTGATATGCATCATATTGAATAGAAGTTTAGTAATTTGGGATGATTTTCGGTTGCAGATGTAGTAGCAGCAGCAGTTGGAGAAGGTTGCAGTGCATATGCAATTGGCAGTGGCATTGCCAGCAACAACATGGACGCAGAATTGAGAGGGAGTTGCAGTACGGATACAGTGTTGACAGTGGCAGGGTCATAAGTAGTACAAATGCAACATTTGTGCAGTAGTTGGTGGACAAAATGTGAGACATGAGCAACATAGAAGGAGATGTTACAGAATAGAGTGATGCTTCAACAGGTTGTTTCTAGAGCACATTCCTCACTAAGAGGGAGTGTTGATTTCTGGTAGCATCAGATGTGCACTAAGTCTCAAATTTTGCAGGGAGGCTTAGACACATGCATTGTCCAATACTTAGAAATTGTTTTGGGAAATTCCACCCCGATACAGTTTTATTAAAATAATTAATTAGTTTTAATGGGACCCTAAGTCTAAACTTATGAAATTAAAATAAATAATGGGTATTAATCTAAACTGTGGGTGTAACTTCTAGAATAAGATGAGGATCAAGCCAAAATGATCTAAGCCATTGATTAGAAGTTAAACTGGGCCGTTGGTTTTCCAACAGAAAGATATAAGAAGAGGCTTGAGGGGCACTTGGAGAACACACAAAAGAAGATCAGAAGTTCAATTTTATGAAGTAGAGTAGTTGTCGGAGAGATTTTCGATAGTGATCTTTTGCAGTGAGGGGTAGGGATAGTATCTGAAGGGAAATATTTCCTAGTCAGAGAATACTTAGTAGAGAAGACAGAGAGAGATATAGCAAAGGTAATGCAGAGCCAGAGAGGCTGACGCAGAGACACGTAGAGGCAGTGCAAAATCCTTGAGGGAGCCCAAAATTTGTTGTAGGATTCAATTTTTTAGCTGGAAGCTGGGCTATGAGACAGGGAGATAAAAAATCATAATATTAGAGGCAAATCGATTAGCTAGGAAGAGTGACGCAGGTCCTAGATAGTGTGACGCTGGGTGGCGTAGACATTCCATAGAGGCAGCCAAGGGCTGTTCATTCAAGGGTTGGATCAGCTAGGACTTCCAGTGACAGTGTGAGGTAATCTCACAAATCTCTCTGTCAGTGATATTTTCTGTAACTAGATTGTCGAGAAGGCATCCAGAGATTGTATTCAGAAATTACTACTACATAATAATAAAACCCTCGGAGTTGGTGCACTAGTTTTCCTGCATTGGGTTTTTCTAGGGACATTTGTCCAAAAATAACTGTGTAGATGTGTTGTATCTCTTTCTTGTTTAGTTTCTTGTTTCCACATTTTATTTAAATGGCGAAGGCTATAGTGTATTAGTTTCAGCGTTTATTGTAGGAAACAATAAATAATTTTGTTAAGTAATAAACAGATAGAAGAAACATAATCAGTTGTTGTAGTAGAAATTTGGGCACCCAATATTTCGCATCCAAAGCATTCTAGCTTTAGATATTCTTCATCAATGGTAGATTTCATTGAAGTGCTGTTAAATAAAAGATTTGTATAAAAATACATGGGCCCAACAATGTTAACTACATACTGTTGGCAGGTTAATAGGTGCAACGAATATTGACCTTGTTAACATGTAGCCTAATGGGGATTTGGAAGAACTGATACAAATTTCCTCATGTGGTATATAGTTTGTTGATGAACCCTTGTGAAGGAAAGTTTGACTTTCCATAGGTTTTCAACACTGGTTAGTTGCAAAATGCCCTTGACTTAGAGCCTTGTAGAAATGCATGTTTTGAAAATCGACAAATATTAGATTGTGTAACACTAAAATAGTTTGTGACATAAAATAAGAAAAGGTTTAACATATTTATATGTAGACACTAGCATGGATCTATATCAAATTGTGCTTTGTCTTTTATCTGTCTTCGTCTTTAATAAATTAGTCATTAAGATAGATTTATTCGAATGAAATTAGATTTCGAAGAAACATGTTTTTCATGTCAACTAACAAAGTAAACATGGTTTTCCAAAAGAGAGGACATGCTTAGAATTGCTTTCCATAACTCTGGTTGATTGCAAGCAGCTTACAGGTCAATTAATTCGAGTCCTTTTTCAATTGACATTCTTTTATGCATTTCATTTTCCCCAAGACAGTGACAATAGGATTCCTCAAGTTTCAAACATTTCATAGAACTTAAACTGAACTCTTCCCATTTAAAATAGGAAATAAATAAATGATACCATTAACACATAAAGCAGAAATAAGTGAGGACAACGACCATCATCAATCTTCTTGTTTATTGTAATTTTTGTGTGTGAAATTTGTTTTAATACTTGCCAGTAAAACTACACATGTTCTTATCTTTGACCCTGTTTTTATTCTAGTCAAAGTTTTTTTTGTTTCTTTATCTGTTTATAGTGATTCTTCAACAATCTTTAGTTTGTAGTGATGAAACAAAACAATGAAGTGCTCCTACAATAATCACAAGGTTCCGCAAGTCTCAAATAGGATCACCACCCTTGACAGAGTAACAAGGAATAAATACACAACCAAGAAGGGAAACTTTAGTAAAGGAATAAATACACAATCGAAAAGGGAAATTTTTAGCTCATAAAGCTATAGATCTTAAATTTGAAATATTTTTTCTTTTCAAGAAAAAAATGCATAATTTGACACTCTAGAAAAAATAAAAATATACATAGCTAGGTGCTTGTCTCTAGCATACCATAAAATCAAGTCTCTCCACTTCTATAGTGTTAAAAATGGAAGATAAAACTGAAACTAGCAGCTCACAGGTGAGCAAGCTGAACCTGGAGACTGCTTGGGCAGTACCACACACCTTCATTAATCATGGAATCAAAATATATAGATATACATTAATTTATGGAGATAAAAACTGTCTCATAGAAAATAGAAACTAATCCTAATCTAGGACACACACACAACTATGAAATAGACTTTCTCCAATATTACATAGTTTCTCCATTATTTTCAATTTCCCCCCTTAACGGAGAAAGGGTTCACTTGCACACTTAACATCTCCCTAAAAAATTCAAATTTAATATTCCCAAGGGGCTTGGTGAAGATATCTGCTACATTTTCATAGGTGTTACAATATTCGATAAAAATTTCTTTTGACTGAACCTTTTCCCAATATGTTTTGTGTTTTTATGAAAAACGGGGTTATTTGCCAGCTTGATTGAACTTTGGTTGTCGCATTTAATCATTGTAGCATATTTTTTCTCTTCTCCAGCATCATGAAGAAGTATCCTCAACCAAATTGCTTCACAAGTGGTTACACATACAACTTGATACTCTGCTTCTGCTAAAGATGAGGATACAATACTCTGCTTCTTACTGCTCCAAGAAATAACCCCAGATCCAATATTGAATGCATAACCTGTTATGTATCTTCTATCATCCAGATATCCAGCCCAGTCTAAATCTGAATAACCTATTAGTTTAACATCAAACAAATAGATATATTTAATGCCAATATTGATGGTTCCTTGAACATACCTTAACACACCTTTTGCTGCCACCCAAATATTCTCAAGAGGTTTTGACATAAGTTGACTCAACACGCTGACTGAAAATGATAAGTCAAGTCTAGTTGTAGTCAAATAAATTAGACTTCCAACTAGTTGTCTGTATAGTGTAGCATCCACCTCTTTAGAACCATCATCATTATGAAGTTTAACATTCTGTTGTATAGTTACCAAGGCAGCTTTACATTGATCCATTCTGAATTTCTTCAATAATCCCCTAACATACTTTCCTTGAGTGAGAAAAGTCAGGCCATAATCCCTCCAGACTTCAAGACCCAAACAATAGTGTAATTCTCCAAGGTCCTTCATTTCAAAAACCTGTGACATCCACACTTTGATTTATTTAATCAATTCATGAGCATTTCCTATAACTATTAGATCATCAACATATAAAGAAATCAACACAATCTGCCCCTTTGAATAAAAAACGGTATACAAATTTGGGTCATTTTTGCTTCTCTTATAACCATGCTACAAAAATAAAGAGTCTATTTTTTCATACCAAGATCTGGATGCATGTTTCAATCCATACAATGCCTTCTTTAATTTACAGACCAAATGTTCATGCCCCTGTTTAATAAACCCTTCAAGTTGTGTTAAATATACCTCTTCCTTCAATTCTCCATTTAGAAAAGCAGATCTCACATCTAGCTGGTGTAAACTCCAAGGATGCTTTGTAGCTAAAGCTATTAACATTCTAACAATATTTAACTTAGCTACAGGAGAAAAGGTCTCCTCATAATCAGCCCCTTCTTTCTGTGAGTACCCTTTAGCCACCAACCTAGCTTTATATTTGTCTACACTACCATCTGCTTTGAACTTAGGTTTATATAACCATTTACAATCTATGGGCTCTTTCCCTTCTGGTAGTTCAACTAATTCCCAAGTTTTGTTTTTAGTTATCGACTCATATTCCTCTTTCATAACTGACATCCATTCATCATACTGATTTGCTTCGTTATAATTCATGGGCTCAACAACATTTAGAATACTAGTCATAAGAGCATCGTCTTATACCTTGCTGGTAAGTGAGTCTGCCTACTTGATCTCCTTGGTAGCGGACTTGCCTCAAATCTGTCATGGTCACTCCTGAATGGACATGGATTGCTGACTGTACCCACATCACTAGATTCTTCTTTTTGCTGCTGCTGTTGCACATGGTTGTCTTTGGCTTCATTATTGCTATCATCAATCAGTAAAGGCATTTGCAACTCCTCATAGCTTTTGTCTTTGTTCCCTTCATCAACCTATTCATGGAAAATAACATCTCTACTCACAAATACCTTGTGACTAGAGATGGATTAAACAATTTATATGCTTTGAACTTAGAACAGTACCCTACAAATATGCATTTTATGGATTTAGCATCCAATCTCTTCCTATCCTGCTTAGGAATATGTGTAAAATCTTTCGAACCAAATACTCTTAAATGACTAACTGCAGGCTTAAAACCATATAAGGAGTCTCGAGATCAAGAATCTTAGTTGGACTTCTATTCTTTAAATTGGCTGTAGTATTAATAGCGTATGCCCAAAAGCCATTAGATAGGTTATTACCTTTCAACATGTTGTGTGCACACTCCACCAGAGTTTTGTTATTTCTCTCTGCAACATCGTTCTGTTGTGGAGTGTGGGGTACTGTAAACTGTTGAATTATTCCATGATTCCTGCAATATTTGATGAAGTTTCCAAGCTTGTATTCTCCCCCTTGATCTGAGTAGAGAATTTTGATGACCTTCCCTGTCTTCTTTTCAACTATACTTCTGAATTCCTTAAAATATTCAAAAGTATGACTTCTTTTTTGAGAGAATATACCCAAGTATATCTTGTGCAATCATCAACAAATAACAAAAAGTAATAAGCTCCTCCTAAGGACCTTGTCTACATTGGTCCACATTTATTAGTGTGCACAAGTTCAAATATATCTCTCTTTCTCCTATTTAAATTTGAGGGAAATCCATCCATAGTCATTTTTCCAAGTGCACATCTTTCACAATCAACATGTGCATTTCTTAAAACAGGAAGTCCATTAACCATACCTTGTTTCTATAGCAGCAATAGGTCATGAAGATTGATGTGTCCAAATCTTTGATGCTAAATATTCTTTTTTGTCATAGCTGTTGAAGTTAAAGCTTGGTGTGGCACGCTTGTAACATTCAAACTATACATGCCTCCAACTTGTATTCAAGATGCCACCGACTTATGATGATCTAGCAAATCCTTTATGATACAATAGGTTTCGAAAAATTCTACCTTGAAGTTCTGATTTGCAATCATGAAGACAGAGATCAAATTCTTTTTAATGCTTGATACATACATGACATTCTGGATGTGCTTGATATTACCATCAAGCAATATCACAAGAATATTTCCATACCCTTTAATCTAGTATGCTCTGTCATCACCAAGGTATATATTAGCACCACTGTTGGTCTCTTTAAAACTTTCAAACCAGTGCTTATTACCTGTCATATGAGTGGATGATCCAGAATCCACAAACCAAGTTTCGGCCTCATCAGTCTCAGCAGAGAGAGTAGAATCAGACACAAACAATTTGAGGTCATGATTCTGATTTTCATTAGCAAAATGCCCTGTATGCTTCTTATGTTTGTGCCTGGATTCATCAATCTTCTTTTCATAACAATTTCTAGAAATGTGACCAATTTTACCATAGTAAAAGCACTTGATTCCTAAATCATTTCTAGTGGATGACATACCTTAGAATGGCTTTTTCTGGGGTGTACCACCGCCTTTCTATCCTGCTCCTAGTTTCCCTTTGAAAGGCTTTTTCTTCGCCATCAATGCCAAGTCTGCATTCTGAGGTTTCAGATTCATACGCATCTCTTCTTCATGCATCAAAATACCCATCAATTCTTCAAAGGTGGGAGCTTTCTCCCTCGTTGTCAGCCTTGTAATAAACATCTAATAATCATTAGTCATACCAATTAAGGTAATCGAGACGAGATCAACATTGGACACTTTATCACCTATGTTGCCCAACTTGTCTCACAGCTCTTTGATTCGTGAGATGAATGCAACAACAAATTTATTCTCCTCCATTCTGATGGAGAGAATCTTACTCTTTAGAAACAACAGACAATTTGTATTCTTTATCTCGTTCAAATCCTTGAGTGTCACCCAAATATCATTGGCAGTTTTGCACTCTCTAATGTAATGGATGATACAGTCCTTTACTGACATCTTCAACAACACCCTTCCTTTGTTTTCTCTCTCCTCCCAATCTTGAATTACTGCAGTTGTTCCTACTTCGGCTGTAGTTGGCTTTGCTTCGTCCCCATTTGTAATTTCCCACGCACTCGAACCCTTGAGAAGTGTATGGAATTTGAACTTCCAATTGGTGTAATTTTACCCATTGAGCTTATTGCTTTCATTTAGGTATGCTTCTACAATGTGGTTATTCATTGTGGCAAGATCAATCTCTGGATCCAACACAAGATCCACAAGAAAACCCTGCATAGAGAAACCCCAAGTCCACAATCGATATCCACTACCGCCGTGCTACAAATGTGAAGATCATTACACTAATCACATAAGAAAACTGACACTCGACATCCAGTCTGAAACATATTTAATCTTCATTTATACCCAATGCAGAGTTGAGATAATCCAAGTGGAATGCTTTTAAGTTGGCAAAATTACGGCGAGATCATTATTATTCATGCTTTTTCTTTCACCAACTTTGTAGAAATTAAAGAGGCACAATGACACTGATGTGGGGAGGAAGGCATATAGCAACATGAGGGAACATGGAACCAGGATGGAATTTGACGGGCATAGGATGATTTGCCCGTCAAATATAGCCAATTTTTTTTTCCAATTATGTGATAAAATAACGAATATGGAGTTGCAGAAACCGTCGAATTTCACTTCTCGATTGATACTCTTGTTAACTTGGAGAATCCACGATGGACTGAATTGCTTTTAATGTACTGTACTTTGTTTTCTCTTTTTTTAATATATATGTCATATAAAAGAACTGAAACACGTTCGAACATTTTTTATAGAATGTCTAAAACTCTAAAGTTATATATGATGTAAGTTTAGGGATTTAAAAGGTTGATTATAAATCACACTTTTCTCAAACACCTATTAAGTCTTGAAGATTACACTTTTTTCAAACAACTATTAAGTCTTGAAGACATCTCTTCTATAGGTTTCAAAGATGGAAGAATAAAACCCATGATGAATATGGCACAAACTCTATAAAATAGTGAATTAAGAATAATACACCAATAATGAGATATTTATCAAATGAGTCTAATGATGTCTTAATGTACAAATGTCTCAAAATGATGTTCACACAACCATCATAATGACAAGCTATAAAATGGCAAATGTGGTCACTATATAATAATTACAAATATTTTAATATTTCTTCTTAATTGTGATTAGAGGAATGAGAACACACTTGGAAAAAGATGGTCTTACATAACATTTACTCTTAATGAGAATTCAAATACCCTAGATAATTCACAAAGATAACTCAACTTTAATGTCATCAAGGATAAGCTATGGAGTGGAACAATGTAGACACCATTAATAAGTCGCAGCTAGGTCCTCAAAAAAGTGTAAGGAAAGAATGCTTTTCATTGTTAAGAATCGTAGAAAATGCATATCAAATCCCTAATATAAAAAATAAATGCAAAATGACAAAAGTAAGATGAAGACAAATGTGATCTAACAAGTTGACAATGTTGACAATCCACCGTAATGCTTCAACTAAGAACTTGAACATAAGCACAAACAAGTTCGATATGTGCTATAAAAGATGCATGATGTGAAATAAGATGGACCATATTGGCATTAATGCATTATATCAATACAAAACACACAAAAAAAAACTTTGTCACCAAAGTGGCCATGTTTAAGTACAAGAATCATATGGCTAAACCACCTTTTCTATTCTAGTGACATGATATAGAGAAACTAAATCAATAACACTTGCATATATTGTTTATCTAACCAGCCTAGATCCATCTTAGCCACGGATCTATCAACTGCTAAGAGGGATCAAATCTCTCGAAGTGCAAACCTCTTTTTTGAGTGCAAAATTTGAGGAAAGGTTTGCACCGTGAGAGATTTGATTCCTCTCGACACTTGATAGATTCAGGGTTGAGATCGATCTAGGTTGGTTATATAATATATATATTTGTACCTATGTGTCTCCTTCTTATTCCCTCTCTTTATCTCACCCCCCAAACATACAAACTCTCTCTCCATATTCATCCATCTCTTTCTCCCTCCCTCTTCCTCTCCCTTTCTCTCTTCCCCTTCTCTACCTCTCTTGAGTCCTTTCTCTCTCCCTTCCTCTCTCCCCCTTTCTTTCCCAGCTCATTGTTTCTCTCCCCCCATCTCTCTTGTGTTGAGAAATCTAGGGCATTAGTATTAGGTGATTTCTCTTTCATTAGTAACTCTTTGTGAATGTTTTTTCTTCTTTAGATTAGGATATTCTTCTTATTACTAGTGTTCTTCTTCATCAAACAATAACCAATACATGAACATAAATACACAAGAGACACAACATGTAGGCTATGAGCCAGGGCCAAAACCTCTCACTCTTTGAGAGGAAAACCCACACAAATTCTTCTTCTAGAAATTCCAATTGACGAACTGTAGATATACTAGTTATGGCACCAGAACTTTTCATTGTATTGTCACCAAAATGTGACCTCTACAATAGCACCAAAACATAGTGATACATCACTGAATAATAGCTCCAAAGCTTCATTGTTCCTTCATCACTTCTTGTTGTCCCTTGACCCATCCGAATTGTTCTCCCTTTTCATATCACTGTCCATCCGAGACTCAGAGAGGCATCCGAACAATCTTCTGTAGTTCCTTCTTATTGTAACTCTGTTGTCCTTTCATCATAACAAACCCTCTCTATCCCTTGAAACATCTCTCTAGGCTTCATCTGAATTACCTTATGTTTTGAGATCCGAATCCGAGTTTGATAACCATTTGAAAATTCAAAGTAATGCGAACTCTATTTTATGTGTTATACGAAGAGTCTACCCACCTATATATAGAAGTCTCCATATATATAAGCTGACATATATACATCTAAGGGATGTGCCTCTAATTTTAAGCTGACATGAAATTCCTTTATGTTTTGAGGCCGACATCAAGAGTAGGACTAGTGCTTGTCATTGAAAGGCTTTTAGACATTTTCATAGACTCATATACATTGACTCATGCTCAAGAAGATCTCTTCATACATGACATTGACTCTTTGATTTAATGATAAATCTTATGGTTCTCAATGGGATCCATTAACAAATAAAATCTCTTGCACATGAAACCCATGAAACAAGGCATTACAAAAATAATTTTATTCCTTTCTTTTCATCATTTACAAAGATTATGATTACATGTCATTATGAAGATTGAACCTAGTTACTTTTAACAACGCTCCCTCTTAACTAGGGAGGTATTCATAATGGTACTTGGTCATTCTCAATCTGAAGAATTTCTCATAAGAATAATTCAGATTTGTAACACATTTGTATAACATCATATCAACCAATATTGTTATATAGCAAGGCCTTGACTAACAACTCTATATCTCCACAAGATCAGAGCATAATGTTGGCGAGACCAATGATTTATAGACATACTCATAATTGTCTCTCTAATAACATACCCTACACGGGGTCACTCGGGATATACTCCATAAGGACTATTATTTTCTTGGACTCCCCAGTCCCACAAAGAATATCGGTCCTCCACGACTATTTTTACTATTGGATGCCCGATCTCATCCTCAAAGAGCAATAGATGCCAAATGATTACATAATCCTCCATTCTATCTTCCTAGGTGAAGAACATAATGACGTGTCTATCTCTCCTTTTCAAATTAGGAGGACATATTCAATTAAAGGATTGTACTCATTCCTATCACAAAGGAATGTACCTAAGCTCCCTACTTAGGAATTTTCCAAGTTTCTTCCAAGTAAGAAACTTGTTTTCAGGCTCCCTCTTAACCAGGACCTATCACCACTCCTCATGTGGAGATGTTGAAGTAACCAACTTCTTGAAGAGATCCTTCCTTTGATGTCATGGATTTCTTCTTCATTAAGGAATCTTTTGGGAACTTCTACATTGGGCACATATCATCCATCACTTTTATCTAGGAGTTAGTCATGTTCTTAACTCATTAGAAAGTGATCCATCAAATTTTCCATCTGGATTTGCTTCATGTCATTCTACTTTCATGCCATATTTTTCGGAAGGATACTACATCCTTATATATGGTCTGCTTGGAGGTCATTAACAGATCTTCCTTTTGACATTCCTACATAAGCCCAACCAGATGTTAGTTCAAAAATAATCAATGAACACTTCAAATCAAAGTTACCTTTGTGATGATATTTTACCATGATATCTTCTTGTAAGTATCAACAACCTGCATGCATATTGACACATCTCCTATAGATATTCAATGTTAGGTCTCTATCATTTTCCAACTTCCATCAGAGTCTTCAAATTTTTCCATGAGATATTCTAGTCACATCTTCTTGGACTTTGGATGTTGAATGCCTTCTACCATCGTTGCATATTATCACGATCTCTTCCTGTCTCTTCACACACTTCATTCTCAGGAGATTCCAATCAGAGTTCCTCAATCGTAGTCAACCTCCTCATACTCCATATGAGGACATATTATGTTGATTTCATCTAGTGCGACTCATTCCTTTCAACATTTTTTTCATAGGAAGAGATTCCTTTCCTTTGATAGTGCTTCAAAATAGAAGTAGTGATCCTTTGTTACCTGCAACCATACGACATGATTTTATAATATTAAATACAAGCATACATACTTTATTTACCTTTAGGTCATCTAGGTTTCTTTCAGCAACTTCCTTGATTGAAAAGGTATTCAACCCCTTGATCTGCTTCATCTCTCATGCCATCATGCCATCATCCCATGAACTCCACAAATTGGATTTTCTGATGAAACACTTGCTTTCTCTCTAGATTGGTGAATTCTCTAATGAGGATTCCATCTCACGTATCCTTATTCGGTAGATGTTTCCCTTTTAAACAGATGCATGATGAGACTTGTCCTAGATGACTTCTTCCTTTGATTTTTCAATGAGGTCACCAAGAGCTATATCCTTTGACTATCAGACATCCTTCATGTTTCTTATGGTGATGTCATGAGCTCTTGTTTCTAATGCTTCCATGATGCCACAATGCATCTTATTCTTTATTATAGCCATATCCTATAAGGTTTAGGAGCTATGACAAGAACTTTTGTGAGGAAGACTATCTCAGTTGAGATCTCTTACGTCCTATTTTCTTGGACTTCCTTTCTTCAGCTTCCTCCACTTCTTCAGTGTTATGGGCTTCTTTTCTATCTTTTGATATTGTCCCTTTAGGAAAATCTATCCTATAAATTCCATAGTATTTACTTCCATAGCATTGAATCTCATCTATGCTCTTCTTTCTTTTTCTAAGGAACAAATTTTCCAAACTTCCCTTTCCTTCTTGTAAATGTTTGAATCCTTTAACCTTCAACACTTTTTCCCTCAACTTGTCTTCTTCTATCTTGCATAGAAACCACAATTTGTCGAATGAGGTAACTTTCTTATCCTCATGGATATTTGTTACCTTGTTCACCAGTTAGTGTATTTTAGAACAATGATGATTATCTTCTTATCATCTTTCCTAGATCTCGCAATTGAGATCTTATGAAGATATCCCTTTATCCTTTGATACCTTCAATTTGTGTAGATTAGATTTAAGTGATGTGACCTAATTTATCACATCTTCAGAGAATAGCTCTACCAGCCTATCATATATATCTCTTTGATTTCTCCAATATTTTTATATAGGGATGAGGGATCTTTGACTGATTGCATAAGAATCTCTTGAGCCCTTTGATCCATTTCCATGTATTCAGAGGAGACCTTTCCATTGATATGTTCAATGGATTCACATTTTTTGAGGGCTATGGCTATCCTCCTGTTGACGGTGTTGGACCCGCCAACATTCATGGGATCTCCCCTGTATGAAGTCCCAACTAGACCTCACATTGTTTGGTGTAGGAATCCCATCCGGTACGATGGCCTGGTTGCCATTATCGTAAAGATATGCCTTAGCTCTTGCTTGCTAGCATGTGAGAGTGGTTTGCTTTTTCTTTGAAAAATGAGGTTCACGTGCCTGGTGAGTGCTTAGTGTCGTTTGTGTTAAAGCTCTTTCACTACAGAGGGAGAGGGTGGAAGTCAGTCTTAGGTTGAGAAGGAATAGTCCCAACTCTGTTAGCGACACACAACACAACAAGACATGCACAACTTCTGGTGGAGTAGTCCACATGGATGCGGTAGTCACAAACACACAGTGAATGGATAGCACACACAACACTCATTGGAATAGCCCACACGAGTGTGATGAGCGTTATGACAATTTTACACAAATGAATTTGTTGAGTGTTCGGCGGGATAACCCACATGACCGAGACAATGTTAGCAACTGATACAACACATTTCAAACAACATATGTACTAAAACAACTGAAATAGTGTAGATGTCTTAACAAAAGTTAAAGCAACATGCATTACAAGGGTCCAATGAATAGTCTTACAAAGGAATACAATACATGTGAGAAAACATTCTAGCTTGTTGATAGACTTCTGAATTAAGTGAAAATTCCAAGACACATCGGTACACCATTACATCACTAACCCTGATAGTGAGGTGTTGGAGCCACTGCTTTCTCCTCAAAGAAAATATTACAGACTCTCAAGGCTATGTGGGAGGAGCCAAGGTGAAAAGTATTTTGCATGTACAAATGAGGGGTATTTATAGCCAAGGGTAAAACTAGCCCTTGTGACTGTTCAACTTCCCTCATGATTGTTTAACTTACATGATTCTTCAACTTTCCATGACTCTTCAGATTTACATGTGGGTCTCTTGGACTTCCACATTACAATACATTGACTACAGTAATGTGGCCCACAATAGTGATGTGGTTGAGATGACTCATGACATGATTCGACACGACAGAGGTGATGTGTTCATGTTTTTGGTGGTGTACATGTCAAGTTGTAGTGCTACTGAGCGATGGATGTCCTCTTGGTGTATCATAGCTTCACCTCCACATGGAAAGGTGTGCGGAATCTTCGATGGTCTTGGTGTTCACTTGATGTTGCATGTGCACGTTTCTCCTTCGCTTTTACTTTGGCATGCTCCATGCGTTCGCCAACAAATCTCCTTGCATGCATTCCGTGTTCGTCCATTCATGAAACAATCTCCTCGCATAAGCTCCTTGTTCATCCCATTTGTCGTCGCGTCATGTCTCATCCATGTACTTGTATCTACAATCACTCATGACGAGACGACATCAAATCCAAAAATATCCTAGTCTACCATGATGCATTGTCATTCGCTTTCAGGTGCAGGTGATTGGGAGAGAGGACAAGGCTCTGAAACTATGCAAGGCAGATTTCAAGTTGGGATGCAGGCTCTGGGCACTATTCATGAAAACTGCGCAGAGGTCACTAGGAGGCTAAGATGGGCAATCCGGATCAACAATGACTATCTGTGGTATTTGGCTTGGCTAGAGGGAAGATCTATGCAATTCTTTGAGGGAGGTAGTGCAGGCAGATGAGGGAGACTGGCAGTGAAAACTGTGCAATTTCTTTGAGAAGCCGGTAGAAGGCTGCAGGAGGCTACTTGGAAAAACTGTACAATTTTTCTAGGGAGTTGGCAGTGGGTTGTGGGAGTCTGTTGGAAAAAACTACACAATTTATTGGAGGCTGGTCTGCTGGACATCCTTGCACAGTTTCTGAGTTGAGCGAGATGCTGGGTAACTGGAGGACTACTCATGAAAACGGCGTAGCTTTCCGGGTGAGCAACAGGCCAACTAACTGGGTGACTGGCTGGAAAAACTATGAAATTTTTTAGGGTAGTGTAGCGATAGACACAAGGTTTCTATCCATCATGTCAATGTAGTTTCTTCAGTCAGCAGAGCGAGCATGCTTTGCAGATTTTGCACAATTTTTTGGAGGCCTGAGGCACGGGATCACTACCTGGTCAAACTCTCTGGTCGGCCAGCTGGAGGCTTGGTTGATGTGCTTGAAAAAAACTCATATTGAAATGTCTTGTTGGGAAACTTCTATGTTGTTCTAGGTGATAATCGGTCGAGTCGATTCTAGGGTTGCGTAGTGCATACTTCCTAGGAGGCAGCCTCAAGCTCTACACAATTTTGGGCAGCAGTACTTAATCACTGAGAGATGAAACTCCATAATGCAGCTTAGTAGATGTCTGATTATTGGAGGGTGGTCTAGTTGACAAAGCTTCAACAAAATGACCAATTGTATGAACGAGTGACTTCGTACATGAATGACCTCATGAACACACACTCAACATGACTTGTTGACAAGACTCCTCGAACGAACAAGACAACATACACCCATTGTGACTAACTGATGGTGTGAGCGACAAGCGCGACACTTGTGATAGATCGTTGAACGACCGCAACGATGCTTGCATGACAGTGCATACAAATTCGTGCGATGAATGTTTACATAGCAGACACAACTTGTACACATGAAGGAAGACCTTGTGCATGGCCAGAACATGACTGCAAGAATGACATTGTGACCAACATGCAAAAAGATGTTCGATGAATGGTCAAGTGAGGAGGGTGGAAAGAATCAACATGGGCTCACGGGATGAGCCCAAGCGTTGTCAAACATCAAGGAAAAACCCAAGGAAGGCTCTCAAATTGAATGTAGGCCAAAATTTTGGAGGGTGTTGCAGCCGCTACAACACTTGGTGACACACTGGTTGAACTCTAGATTCTCTGTTTTGGTCCATTGTTAGCACAGGGCCTTGGTCTTTCAGGAAGTATTGAATCACTGCGCAGGTTACTTTAGCTTCCCCACTTACCCCATGGACAAACATGGTTCACCTTTCACCAACTCAGTCAAACACAACAACAAGTTTCAGCTTGATCACAGTGTTTCGAAATCGGGGAGGGTAGCTAGACTCGCGAATTAAAAAATTTAATAGTATAGTTTTCATCTCTGGTGTTTCTCTACTGCCAACAGGCTTGAACAGTACCCTGATGAAGTCATGTAGGAACACACACATTTCTCCACTGCCAGCGAGACTAGTCAGTACCTCGGTGGAGTTGCATGCTTCACCTCTCTATGCATGAAGCTTGTCTCTTATTTCGCCTTTGTATTTTTAAGGAGTACCATTCATAGGCACTTATTTATTTCTCGGGTGGAAGAGGGATCCCAACTTATTGAGAGCAGAAGAGGTTGTTCCTTCAGAGAAGCATGTAAGACCTCTGACATAGGTTTGCTCATTTAGATTTTCCGCTTCTCCATTTCTACTAATTGGATGAGGTTGATCACACAAAGCAAAAGATTGAGTACAAGCATGGGGTTTCCCAATGTGGACACAGGTTCATGGTTGGACCCAAGCTTCCCTTGCAGATGACTCGTATTTTCCATTAAGACTCCATCGGCAGAAGGTTACAACCAAGCACAAAGAAGACAAACGCAGGACAGGCCAAGTGCTGTAGTGTCACAAGACTCTTTAGATCTTAGCCACACACTCATTCAAAAGCCAAAACTCAGTAAAGGAAAGCCCTTATTTACAAAAACAAAAATAGCAGGCTACTAAACAAATAAAACAAAACGAAATAGAAATAGTAAAGTAAAGTGAAAAGACAACAAGCAAGAAAATCAAGTAAGCAAACAAACCAAACCAAGCCAGCAAACAAACAAACATGCAAACTAGAAAGAAAAGACAAGCAAGAAAGAAAACACTATTCCTACTCCTACGTTAAATGGTTGGGGTTATGTGAAATGAAATTTCCAATGAATCCACTATAGGCATACCTGATCTGCAACCAGAAAGATGCAGACGATTAAAACATATAAAAAATAGTGTGCAACAGAAAATACAAAACTTGATAAACTTGCACACGAGAGAGAAGGTCTCGCCTGTGGGCAAAAAGATGTGTCACAACCACCCAACACACATGCTTACCTCTTCGGTGACTACCATTTTTCAACAAACCTCGGAGGCATATTACGAGTGTGTGTTCTTCAGCACCAATTACACACATGCTTACCTCTTCAGTGACTACCATTTTTCAACAAACCTCGGAGGCAT
Organism: Pinus taeda; assembly: GCA_000404065.3. Taxonomy (NCBI): domain Eukaryota; kingdom Viridiplantae; phylum Streptophyta; class Pinopsida; order Pinales; family Pinaceae; genus Pinus; species Pinus taeda. The sequence continues at coordinate 117,453 of APFE030881832.1, read as the reverse complement.
ATTGCGAGTGTGTGTTCTTCTGCACCAATTTTCTTAGCGAGTGTGAGGAAGGATTGAAGCTTCTTACTTGCAACATGACTCGCCAAGTAAGATTGTTCCAGCCATTCAGCGATTGGATCATGAAATTCGTGATGGCTGTTTTGAAAGACTCGTGATCTTTGAAAAGATGGATTCCTGATTCAAGAGAGGGGATCACGATGGGAATTTGGTATGGATAGATAGATCTGATCATTCTCGTCGGTCATGTCAAGACAGTGAAGGCCTGCCATAGCCATTAGTGCAGGCTGAAGTGCCTCACCTGCTTGACAGAAGTTTGAGGAGAAAGATGTTACACTGTGAAGATCATAGTGCACAAAGCGACTGTCATTGGATGTAACCTTGGGAAAATGATAAAATCCATGACAACCTCCCAAGATAGAATAAAAATAAGACCAGTTGGTCAAGATGCCAGATTCTCAGTTTGACATGAACAAAGAAAATTTTTGAACAATCTTGCGAACACTCTAAATGAGGGAACCAAGTTCCTTGTGCGCTAGATATGACAGAACACCCACTTGCAACTGGTGAAAAATTGCGCAGGCGTCATGGTCATCACAAAAATGTAGAAAGGATGCCAACACTATGAATGTGTGAAGCCAGTTAGGGTGTGGTGAAATGAGAGTAACTTGATTCGCATGATAGGTTGTGCACTTGTCATCACACATGAAGATTGCTGGTGTGATGAGCAGGTATATTTGACGTACAAAATTCACAAGATGACCAAGGGGTTGATCATGAGAGAGAACACTCGATAAGTATGATTCCAGCCAAAGATAGTCTTTCAGATGATCAAATTCAGTCTTCCATGATTGCATGAGGGACGAACACTCCCAACCCGAATTGGATGTAAGAGAAGTGCATGAAGACGAACATGTTGTAACAGACTCGTGGATTCAGTCATTAGTGAAAATTTGAAATTTCGAAATATCACACCTAGAATAATAGATATTCTTTACACGGGGGTCCACACCGAGTGTAGCCATGCAGATAGATGGATTGTGTGTGAGAAACTAGATTTGATTTGGTTCGAGGGGCATACCAGAGGCGCAAGGTCTCAACATAACCATCAACAAATGTTGAAGTTCCTTGACTCCCTGGGACGTCCCAAAACTTTCTAGAATTGTAAAATGGAATTTTGAGATGTGAACCAGATCATGCATGGCTTGAGGATGGCTATTGTCACTAGTTTCAAAACTACTCTTAGGATGGCAGTCATCTTTGTCACAAGCTTCATCAAAATTTCTAGCTTTAGTAAGCTGACTTGACGAATTGTCTTCATGAAACACACAAGATGATGACGAGTGGGAAGAGTCATGTGCATTGAGACTATTTTCATCATGGACATCCTCACTGCCTAGTACCGATCGAGGATATAACTCATCAAATGAAGAAGAAAGAGAATAGGGAGTATCTTTGCCTTATGTAGATGCACTGTGAATGGTAGGACACATAGGCAAGTGAGGTGCAAAGGAAGTTTCGATATGGACGTCTGCTTTGACCGGTGTGCATTCTAGAAAATTAGAGTGCGCATGGAAGGACAAGAAATACTTGTTGTGCTTGAGTGTTCATCACAACATACTGAAGCATGGGAGTGATGATAGCCCAACACTAGAGGTCGATCGAAAGAATAAATTGTGCACGATCTTTCACCAAGATTCGTGGATTGAGAATTGATCAAGAATGGAAGCTCCATGTTTTGATGTGAACCATTTTGAAACATAGAAGAGGAATTGATTGTGTCTTCACCTTCATGCTCCTCTGCCTATATAATGTGACTGCATTGCACATGACTGCAACTTGAGCCAGCGGCTTGAGAACCAAGTCGATGCGCGCAGCTAGCTTGTGAAGCGGATTGTCAAGCGAGTCATGGTACAAGGAGCCGTGGCTTGTAGATGATGGAGGATAAAAGAGACTCATATTAGACTAAAGACTTGGGTTATGAACAGTGATGTCATCTTGTGGAATGGAGGAATGAGTGTTCACAATAGGCTTTCTAAGCCATTCTCGAATTTCCTTTGTTAGAGTGGGAGATGGCTGAGAAGATAAGTTCGGAACATGCTTTGGAGATTTCTCAACTTTGCGACCGTTGCGAGGGGGTACCCGCTGTGCAGATTTATTATCTTTGCGACCACCATGAGGGGGCACCCACTTTGAGACCAGAAAGGGAGGAGGACACAGAACAAACGTGGTGTTGGGATCCTCGTCTACAAACTAAGGGACCTCGTGATTCGCAAGAGTCAAGGGAGAATGGAAATCAGTAGGTTCACCGCGTCAGGAAACATGAAGCAAGTGTTTCAACTCTTGGCTCATGAAGTCAAGGTCCACAAACCGTTCAAGAATTTCATGACAGAGGTGAAGGAAGCGGGTAGCAAAGTCCTCAAGTGATTCACTAGGCTTCATTCTTAAACGAGAGATTCTTTCATAGACATCTTGATGGTTACAATTATTGAAGGCTTGATGGAGCTCCTTGAGAAGAGTGAGAAGGGAATGGATGGAAGCAGGTGGTAGGGTATGACACCACCGATTAGCACAACCTTCAAGGGTGAGGAAGAAAATAATGCAAACAAGCTCTTCACTATTGATTTCATGAGATTCAAAGAAATGAAGAAAATCATAAATGTGCTTGGTTACGGACGTTTTGTCCTCACTGTCAAACTTTAATAAGGAAAAGTGATCGAGAAACTCATTGGGGATTGACAATTGATTAAGGGAGAAATGATAGAAACACCCTAGGAGAATGAATTGTGTATGATCCATTTGGTAAGAAATTCAAACCAGATATAATGGGCTTATCTTGTCATCTGGCCCTCCTTCTAGTGCCAGAAATGTTGACGGTGCTAGACTCACCAACATTCAAGGGATCTCCTCGGTATGAAGTCCCAACTAGAACTCACACCGTTTGGTGTAGGAGTCTCATCTGGTACGAAGGCCTGGTTACCATTATCTTAAAGATATGCCTTAGCTCTTGCTTGTTAGCACGTGAGAGTGGTTTGCTTTGTCTTCGAACAACAAGCTTTGTGTGTGTGGTGAGTGCTTAGTGTCGTTTGTGTCAAAGCTCTTTCACTACAGAGGGAGAGGGTGGAAGTCAGTCTCAGGTTGAGAGGGAATAGTCCCAACTCTCCTAGAGACACACAACACAACAAGAAATGCACAACTTCCGGTGGAGTAGTCCACATAGATGTGGCAGTCACAAGCACACAATGAATGGATAGCATGCACAACACTCAGCGGAATATTCCACATGAGTGCGATGGGTGTTATAACAAGTTTACACAAATGAATCTGTCGAGTGTCCGATGGGATAGCCCACATGGCCGAGACAATGTTAGAAATTGATAAAATACATTTCCAATAGTGTGTGTACGAAAACAACTAAAATAGTTCAGCTGTCTTAACACAAGTTAAAGCAACATGCATTATAAGCGTCCAAAGAATAGTCTTACAAATGAATACAATACATGTGTGAAAATGTGCTATCCTGTTAACATGATTTTGAATTAAGAGAAAGTTCCAAGACACATCAGTACACCATTACATCACTAACCCTCATAGTGGGGCGTTGGAGCCACTGCTCGCTCGTCAAAGAAAATATTACATACTCTCAAGTATATGTGGGAGGAGCCAAGGTGAAAAGTCTTTTGCATGTACAAATGAGGGGTATTTATAGCCAAGGGTAAAACTGGCCTTCGGGACTGTTCGACTTCCCTCATGACTATTTGACTTACACGACTCTTCAACTTTACATGACTCTTCAGATTTACATGTGGGTTTCTTAGACTTTCATGTTACATTACATTGATTACAACAGTGTGGCCCATAGTAATGATGTGGCCGAGATGACTCATGACATGACTTGACATGACAAAGATGATGTGTTCATGCTGCTGCTGGTGTGCATGTCAAGCTGCAATGCTGTTGAGTGATGGATGTCCTCTTAGTGTATCATAGCTTCATCTCCACATGGCAAGGTGTGTGGTGTATCATAGCTTGATGTTGCATGTGCACATTGATCCTTCACTTGTACTATGGAATGCTCCATGCATTCATCCATTCGTGAACAGAACTCCTTGCATGCATTCCTTGTTCATCCATTCACGAAACATTCTCCTCGCATACGCTCTTTGTTCATCTCGTTTGTCATCACGTCATGTCTTATCCATGTACCTGTATCTATAATCACTCATGACGAGATGACATCAAATCCAAAAATCTCCTAGTCTACCATGATGCATTGTCATTCGCTTTCAAATACAGCTGACTAGGAGAGAGGAAAAGGATCTGAAATGTGCAAGGAAGATTTCAAGCTAGGATGTAGGCTCCAGGCATTGTTCATGAAAACTGCATAGAGGTCATTGGGAGGCTAAGATGGGCCATACGGATCATCAACGACTATTCGCGGGATCTGGATCAGCTGGAGGGAAGATCTGCAATTTTTTGAGGGAGGCAGTGTAGGTAGCTGAGGGATACTGGCAGTGAAAACTATGCAATTTCCCCAGGGAGCTAGCAACGGGCTGTAGGAGGCTGCTTAGAAAAAATACGCAACTTTTCTAGGGAGATGGCAGCAGGCTATGGGATTCTACTGGAAAAATATGTGCAATTGTTGGGAGGCTGGCCTACTGGACATCCTTGCATAGTTTTTGAGCTAAGTGGGATGTTGGGGGACTTCTCATGAAAACTGCGCAGTTTTCTGAATGAGCAGCAGGTCTGCTGATTAGGTGATTGGCTGGAAAAACTATGCAATTTTTGAGGGCATTTTTAATGATGGACACAGGGTGTCTGCCTGGCATGTTAGTGCAGTTTCTTTAGTCAGCGGAGCGGGCATGCTTGGCAGGTTTTAAGCAATTTCTTGGAGGAGTGAGGCACGAGATCACTACTCAGTCAAACTCTTTGATTGGCCAGCTCAAGGCTTGGTTGATGTGCTTGTGGGAAGCACAAATTGAAATGGCTTGCTGGGAGGCAACCTCAAACTCTGTGCAATTATGGGCAGTAGTACATAATCACTGAGAGCTGAAATTGCACAATGCAGCTTAGTGGATGTTCGACTGTTGAAGGATGGTCCAGTTGATAGAGCTTCAACAAAATGACCAAGTGTGTGAACAAGTGACTTTGTACATGCATGACCTCGCGAACACACACTCAACATTACTTGACGACAAGACACCTCGAATGAACAAGAGAACATACACTCGATGTTATTTACCGACGGTGTGAGCGACAAGCGTGACACTTATGATAGATCGTTGAACGACCGTAATGATGCTTACATGACAGTGCATACAACTTCATGTGTGAGTGCGACGAATGCTTACATAGAAAACAGAACTTGTACACACGAAGGCGGACCTTATGCATGGATAGAACATGACTGCAAGCATGACATTATGACCAACATGCAAAATGATGTCCGATGAATAGTCAAGCGAGGAGGGTACAAAGACTCAACATGGGCTCACGGGATGAGCCCAAGTGTTGGAAAACTTCAAGAAAAAACCCAAGGAAGGATCCAAAATTGAATGCAGGCCAAAATTTTGGAGGGTTTTGTAGCAGCTACAACACTTCCTTTTCAATGCAAGGAATTTTGATGACCCAAAGAACTTATAGATCTCCTTGCAAACACAAAGTCATTTTACCAAATTGATTAAAGATTGAAAGATACTTACTTAACAAGTGAAGATGAAATCTTCTACTTGATCACTTTGATGATGGTTGAAGAAGATGTATTAGAGCTGCTTCCTTGGATGATCTTCTTTAAGGGCAAGGATAGGAACCTTGCTTGAATGAGAGGGAACTTGCCTCATAGCTTTGAAGATGATGATAATACCTTCTTGCTTTCAAGACACTTCAACTACTTTGGTAGTGAATGAGTGCAAATCAGAATTGCTACTAGGGTTTTGATTTTCTCCAAGATGATGTGATCATCAACTTTAAAGTATTTCCATGCAAGGAATTTTGATGATCCAATGAACTTATAGATCTCCTTGCGAACACAAAGTCATTTTACCAAATTGATTAAAGAATGAAAGATACTTAACAAGTGAAGATGAAATCTTCTACTTGATCACTTTGATGATGGTTGAAGAATATGTATTAGAGCTGCTTCCTTGGATGATCTTCTTTAAGGGCAAGGATAGGAACCTTGCTTGAATGAGAGGGAACTTGCCTCATAGCTTTGAAGATGACAATAATACCTTCTTGCTTTCAAGACACTTCAACTACTTTGGTAGTGAATGAGTGCAAATCAGAATTGCTACTAGGGTTTTGATTTTCTCCAAGATGATGTGATCGTCAACTTTAAAGTACTTCAAGCTACCTTGCTTTGTAGATAACTTTATGAGGGTCTTTGTGGTATTTTGTTGATGACTATAAAATCAAAAGCTCATGTTCTTGTAAACTACTTTGATATAGGGTTTGATTCTTCAATGTAGATATTAATCTCTTGCTTTGATAACCTTTGACTTGCTTTGATGCTTTACTTGAAACCCGATCCTTGAATGTATCTTTGATTAGATTCCCTTCCTTTGACTTCAACACCTTAGCTCTGATCCCATGTTGAGAAATCTAGGGCATTAGTATTAGGTGATTTCTCTTCCATTAATAACTATTGTGAATGCTTTTTCTTGTTTTGATTGGATCTTCTTCTTATTATTAGTGTTCTTCTTCATCAAATAGTAACCAATGCATGAACATAAATACACAAGAGACACAACATGTAGGCTATGAGCCAGAGCCAAAACCTCTTACTCTTTTAGAGGAAAACCTACACAAATTCTTCTTCTAGAAATTCTAATTGAGGAATACCAAGACCAAGACCCTTGACCTATTAGCCACTCCAAGACCAAGACACTAGTTCTCTGTTCTTCTTCTTGACTCCTCTTCTTCTTCTACCTCCTTCACTCTGAGATCACATCTTCACAACTATAGATATACTAGTTATGGCACCAAAACTTGTCAATGTATTGTCACCAAAATGTGACCTTTGCAGTAGTACCAAAACACAATGATACATCATTGAATTATAGCTCCAAAGCTTCGTTGTTCCTTCATCACTTCTTGTTATCCCTTGACCCATCTAAATTGTTCTCCCTTTTCATATCATTGTCCATCTGAGACTGAGAGAGGCATCTGAACAATATTTTGTAGTTCCTTCTTGTTTTTAACTCTGTCGTCCTTTCATCATAACAGACCCTCACTATCCCTTGAAATATATCTCTAGGATTCATCCAAATTACTTTCTGTTCTGAGATCTAAATCCAAGTTTGATAACCATCCAAAAATTCAGAGTAATCCAAACTCTATTTTTTGTGTTATGTGAAGAGTCTACCCACCTATATATGGTAGTCTCCCATATATATAAGCTGACATATATACAATGAAGGGGTGTGTCTCTAATTTGAAGCCGACATGAAATTCCTTTATTTTTTGAGTCCAACATCAAGAGCAGGACTAGTGCTTGTCATTGGAGGGCTTTTAGACATTTTCATAGACTCATATACATTGACTCATGCTCAAGAAGATCTCTTCACACATGACATTGACTATTTGGCTTAATAATAAATCTAAGGCTCTCAATGGGAGCCACTAACAAATAAAATCTCTTGCTCGTGAAACCCCTGAAGTAAGGCATTACAAAAATAAATTTATTCCTTTCTTTTCATCATTTACAAAGATCATGATTACATGTCATTATGAAGACCGAACCTAGTTACTTTTAACAACATCTCTCTCTCTCTCTTCCCTCCAAATCTATTGCTATCTCCCTCCCTCTCTCCTTCTCTCTCTCCCTTCTATCTCTTTGTTTTCCTCTCTCACTGTTCCTCTCTCCCTTCTATCTCTTTGTCTGCTTCTCTCACTCTTCCTCTCTCCCTTCTATCTCTTTGTCTGCCTCTCTCACTCTTCCCGTTCTCTTGCTATCTCTCTCCTCTCCTCTTCTCTGTCTTCCCTCATCTCCTCTCCCTCACTCTCTCTCCATCTCTCCATTGTCACTCCCTCTCTCTCTCGTGTTTAATAAAATATCTAAATTAAAAAAAATCAATTGGTTGTAAAATATCAAACCTATATTTTGGATTAATCATGTAAAAAAATACAATAACGAAAAACTTAAAATAATTGTGCACTCTTTTCTCTATTATCGTTAGTCACTTTTCTTGATCTCATCACTTGTATCCTTAGTTAAGATGGATCTATGCCAATTCTTAATTATATTATTTATATTATATTCTCATTTTTAATTTGATTAAAACCTTGATTTAATTTCTTTGGGAATATTTTTAGTAGTAGTGAGGATAGATGGTTTAGATATATCTCAAAAGTAAGTATAACTTTTTTCCTTTTAGATTTAACTAGCAATTGCACCAGATGTTGCAAAGAGAACGTCATAAGTCAATTGATCTAGGTGGATATTGGTGGCCACCCACCAAGTCCACTTGGACCCCCACCATTGTTCCTTTCAGCTTTTTAGTTTCCTTAATTGTAGCACAATTTACTATTTTTAGCAGTTTTTCAGGTCCTAAACTTTCGGAGCCGTTTTGAGGCCATGAACGACGTGTTTTTGGGAAAACTGGGAGCAACATGGGTCCATGGACTGATGTTTCTCTTCCTAAAGTTGTAGTTCTCAGATAGATCTTTCTAACGAGATATTGTACGCGTCAAAAAGAGATAGTATGCCAAAGTTATGACCCCGAGAAGTTGATGTACCAATTTACCCAAACGGGGCCCACAGTTTGGCATTTCATCTTCTAGGGTTAGGTTTTTGGATGTTTAGGGTTTGCCATTGTTTCTCAACAATAAATAGGCCTTTGAGCCTCATTGTGACACAGTTCAGAGGCATGTAGCCGCCACATCTCTTCTCAGAGATAAGCTACCATCGCCCTAGATGGTTTATTTCCATTACTGTTTGTAAGCATATTTCAGTATTTTATATTAATGAAATGAAGTATTATTTTTGCTACATATCTGTGTTTATGGTTATCTCTGTAATTTTTTGCATTCTTGTTTAAATCTAGATTAGTGGTATCAGAGCGCTCTGCTTTTTCTCTGTTTCTCTTTGCATGTCCCCAACGAGGTTGTGATATAAGGAGTTAGGGCTTGAACTAGTTGAACCTTTGCAAGACCAGCCTCACAAATCCTGACGACCTCCCATGGTGAATGAGAAGAAAGACGAGGGGGTAGGAGATCCTATCAAAATCTTGCTCGAACAAGCCCTCAAGTGACAAAGGAACGCGATGATGGATAGCTTTGCCCAAATCCTTCAGTGGCTACCCAGAGGCGATGCATCGACTTGTGGCAGCTACTCTGGAAATGCCACGCCCTTTAAGGTACAAGTTAATTTTGAAATCCCCATATTCGAGGGTCAAATAGACGCAGATGATGTAGATAAATGGTTAAATTTTCTAGACATTTATTTTTTTGTTCATGAATTTTTGAGTCAGGAAAAGATTGTTTTCGCTCTTCTCAAAGCAGCCCCCCACGTCAAGGACTGGTGGGAAACCTATTGCGAGCAAAAGGATGAAAATACTGGCTCACTATTTTCAGCCGCACCCACCTAGAATTCATTCTGAGATGCCATCAAGGAGTAGTACTACCATGTTAGAAGCTATGAGGATCAATACATAAAGTGGACCACGCTGCGACAAGGAAAGGACCAAGAAGTGTCGAATTTTACCAATCTTTTCCATACCCTTCACACAAATTTGGGTATCAAGGATTCAGAGCAGCATTTGATAGTCAAATACCGCGGCTACCTGCACAAGTACATCCAAGAAGAAATAGAATTCCTAAACATCTCCTCGCTCTGCACAACATACCGATATGTCGTCAAGGTCGAGCAGAAATTTAAACAGAAGAAGCGAGACTTTTGAACTATGAATCTGAAGCAAGGGAAAGGTGCCCCTAAACCACAAAACAAAGGACAAAGCCAAGGTGGGGCAGCCCAAGACAACCCGCCAAAGCTGCAAGCAAAGAACAACGCTGCGAAGCCGAAAAAGGACATGGGAAAATGGTGTGAGTTCCATAAGAGCTCCACTCACAACACAAGTGAGTGTCGGGCCAAGCAGTCACTGGTGGCTGAGCTAAAGGTTTCAGAATTAGATGCATGTTCCGACTCTGAGTCAGAACCCGACAAGGGGAATGACAAAGGGAAGCAGATTATTGATGTGGAGCCCAACGCCACTGTTGCCACCACAAAGATCCAGAAGGAGGAACCCGAAGATCCAGAGGAGGAGGAGCATCTCTTCCACTCCCAGATGTGGGTAAAGGGATCCTGGCTACAGTTCATTGTTGATAGCGGGAGCCAAAAGAACCTCATTTCGACAGAGGTCATGAAGCGGCTGGGCTTACCGACCACAAAACATCCACAACTATACACCATCGAGTGCCTTCACCAAGGACAAGATCTTTGCGTGAGCCAGCAGCGTCGCCTTCCATACAACATCAAGCCCTTCATGAATGAGGTATTGTGTGACATTGCTCCCCTTGAAGTTTGTGATGTATTATTAGGAAAACCATATTTGTGGAATTGACATGCTGTGTATGAATCAAGGTCCCGAGCTGTTATTATTACTTTGGGAAATAAGTTGTACAGGATACCAGAGGTAGCACTGCCTATCGCCATCTCGGTTACTGCAAAACAATGCAGTAAGCTAATTTCCAAAACTAAGAAATTTGTTTTCCTGATGATACACCCTCAAGGAAAGAAGAAGACAGTGGCTACGACCTCCAGACAGGGCCCCTTTGCACGACAACTACAGATGGACAAGGTCATGGAGGAGTACGAGGACATCTTCACCTCCTCTACAAGGGTTCCTTTGGACTGTCAGGTCAAGCACTCCATCGATCTAACCCCAGTTGCATCGCTGCCCAATGGACCAATCTATTGGTGCTCCGTTCTGGAGAACGATGAAATCAAGAGGCAAATTCAGGAGCTGTTGCAGAAAGGTCACACCCATCCAAGTTCGTGGCCCTGTGGGAGCCCAATCGTGTCAATACAGAAGAAGGATGGGACTTGGAGACTTTGTATTGACTATTGGGCACTAAATAAGGTCACTGTTCGTAATAGGTACCCGATCCCACGGATTGATGACCTCTTGGACCAAATGAAAGGGGAAAAATATATCAGCAAGTTCGATTTGAAGTCAGGATATCACCAGGTACCAATCGAACCCTCCGATGTGTGGAAGACTGCCTTCAGAGCCAAGGAGGGCCTTTTTGAATGGTTAGTTATGCCTTTCGGATTGACGAATGCTCCTGTAACCTTCATGAGGCTAATGGATGACATCTTGCAGCCATTCACTAACTCATTTGTAGTGGTATACTTGGATGACATCCTAATCTTCATCCAGAGTTGGGAAGAGCACCTCCACCACATCCGACAGGTTCTCCAAACACTGCAGCAACACAAGCTATGTGTCAATTTGGAGAAATGCACTTTTGGCATGACCCAGGTTCAGTATCTAGGATACATTATTGATGAACAGGGGGTGCATGTGGATTCAACCAAGATCAAAGTCATTCAGGATTGGCTCTCTCCAACCACTCTAACAGAACTCCGCAACCTTGTAGGTCTTGCCAACTTCTATCTAGGTTCGTGTTGGGATTTTCTCATATCACTTGGCCCTTGAGTCAAGTCACTAAGGGAGGAGCGAAATCAAAATTATTTTGGTCTGAATCTCAACAGAAGGCATTCACAGAGTTGAAATATTGCCTTTGCTCTACACCAGTGCTTGCATTGCTAGACTTGCAAAAACCATTTGAGGTCGAGATAGATGCCTCTGACTATGCTATTGGGGTAGTCCTTACTCAACAAGGGCATCCATTGGGTTGTGTTATATTCTTTCCACGACTAGCCCACGTAGTTAACCAGGGGGTTAGAGGGGGAGCGGATCCCCCTTTCGTTGCGCTGATTGTTTAGTGGAGGGGGGGTGTCATAGGGGGTTTGAGGTGTACCTATAGCACACCTATGGTTTTGTGCATGTTTTTCAAACGTCTTAGGATGCGATGGTTTTTCAGTCCATGGTATTGGACATGATGGTTTTCAGTCCATGGTATTGGATGCTTCGACATGTATAAATATGTATTATAACATTGAAAGGAACATAATGAAAATCAAGCTAGTAGTCCTGGTTTTGGGATGTAGGGGAAATCTTTGTGTATATGTGTTTTATGTGTTATGCTCTTGCATTGTTTATTTTCTGTGTTTTAGAATTCGTATGCAGGTAATTTCTATATGGGGTTAAAACCTACATTTGGTATCAGAGTTGTTTTGGCTTCTAGGGGACACCTTTGTTACTGAGGGGTTTCACTCGGGCCTATGGTAGACCCTGTTCAGTGGGAGATCTGCGAGATCAATTTTGGTGGGGAAAGA
>APFE030881832.1:71264-90242 GCA_000404065.3 Pinus taeda | reverse complement strand
CCTATCTCCATCTTATGTGATAATACAAGTGCAATCAACATTTCAAAGAACCCAGTCATGCATTCAAAGACCAAGCACATACCAATCAAGTACCATTTTCTCTGGGAACAAGTGCTAGAACAAAAGGTCAAATTGGAGTATGTTCCCTCCAAGGAACAAGTTGCTGATATACTCACCAAACCATTGCCCAGGGAGACATCTGAATACCTCAGACAGAAGCTGGGGGTTGTTGATGCATCATCCTGCTGTTGAATCTTGTCTGTTGTACGCAGGTGGATACACGTGCATTTGTCGGTCTATGTGGGTCGAATGGGTCTATCAGAGATCATCTGGCACAGGTTTAGGGGGAGCATATATTCTTCTAATGATGCATTGTTGGCATTATCTTAGAAGTCCTTGGTTTGATTTCTCAAGAGTTTTCTGGTGGAGTAGATCAATGTGTGCTGGTCTGAAGGTTGATTCTGCTGATGATAGTTGTTCTTGTCTCTATGTCATGTACTTCTTTTCATATCAAGGTCATGTAACGACCTATTTTGGTTTCCCCACTATGCTTGGGATGAATGATTTTTGTTTATCTTGTGTATTCCCACTTGGATGGGAGATGGATGTATGTATGAGTCTTGATGATAGGAAGGTTACTTATGATGTATGGAGTCATGTTCTTTCTTGTAGAGCATCTTTTTGCAGACAACATTTCAGCACAGAGCATATACAAAGGGGAAGCTCATTCAGAGTTTTCAGCAGGTACTCAGGGGGTGTATGGTAGTCCGCCCCTTTGCCCTTGATTTCAAAGGGGGAGAGTGATTGGTTGTTGTTGCCATCAAGTACAAAGGGGGATATTGTTGGCATTATGATACATATGTTGTACTTGATGGCAACCCACTCATCTCAGTGATAAATTATAGTGCAACAAAGTTACTTTCTGGTTTCTGCAGCTGCACAGATCAAAAGATGCGGTCATCAGCAGGTTGCGCAGGAGAACCATTGAAAAGGTGCGGATATGTTCGCAGGTCTCCCACACAAAAGGTGCGAACCTAAAATGCACGGAATTTCATGCAGAGAAAAACACACATCTTATGTTTGGTCCATTGTATTTAGTCCGATGTTTTTGATCCTATGGTTTTGGTCTGTGGTTTTGGCATCTAAAATATTGAACCCGGGTTTTGGATCCCTAGTATTGTTTCTCAATGGTTTTGATCCATGGTTTGAGTAAGGTCTTGACTATAAAAGGGAGAGGAGATCAGTTGGCAAAATACAAGAGTTGAAAATCTTAAGAAGAGCAAGATTTGAATTTCTGATAATCGGTTGGTGAGACATAGTTGAATCTGAATCAAGGAGAAACCGGAGCATTATAAGTCAGATCTACTGAAGAGTTGGGATCCCTTTGATGCATGAACAGATTTGTGATTTCGACAGTCTGGGGTATGTTTGAAAACTGATAAACTGTCTAAATCCAGAGGTGCGCAGGAGCGGCAAAGGTGTAGTGTGGAGGTACGTAGCACCAGAGAAGAAGCATGTGCGAAGGTGCGCAAAACTAGAGAAAAAGTAGGTGCAGAGGTGCGCTGAACAGTAGACAGTGTAGGTGCGGAGTTGCGCAGACTCGTCACGGCAGAAGTATGGATATTCGCAGGTTTCCTTCGGTGAAGTTACAGACCTTTCTTGAAATATATTTTAGCTGTCTTTTATCTGTTTCTGCAGAGATCTGGGTTTAAATTGGTGTCTGGTTACTGGTGTTATTTTCTGGTTAGTGCATTCTGAGAAGTTATTTGTTTAAAGGAGATTTGGTGATGCACAAGTACTTGATGTTTTGGATCCAGTTTGAAAATTTATGAAACGTGGTCCCTAGAAGAAAAGAGAAGGTTGTAGCCTTCTGTAGGTTAGCACCTACGTACTAGTATTTCAGCTAGTGCAAGAGCCAAGGGGGTTGTAGCTCCCTTCCAGAAGAAGCTGGAAAACGAGAGAGGGTTGTAGCTCTTTGCAGGTTGCAGCGTGCATACTGGTAAAAGACTACACCAGTACAAAATCATTGTAAGAAGAAGTTTCTAATTGAAATAAGATAGAGACATATTGCAGCAGGTGGTTTTCACCCACATTGGGTTTCCAGCTTACATATTGTGTTCGTTAGTGTGACTGTCTATTTTGTGTTCTTGTTCATTATTCTATGGTTATCGCATACAGATTAATGAAAAATGTCTGAAGAATAAATTAAATTATAAGTTTGGAAGGTATATGCAAGTTTCAATTGTCAGATCTGAAAATGTTTGTATAAATTGATAAGAGTTTGATAATACTGATTCACCCCCCCCCCCCCCCCCCTCAGTATTATTTCAACACTTTGCTTCCTCTTGCCTTCTTTTCCTTTCTTGATCCAATGCCAAAGTTCTCCAAGAAAGCTCTAAGTGTCCAAGAGTATGAGAGAGAGAGAGAATAATGAGAGAGATCCAAAACTAAACTAACCAAGTCTTGCCCATTGATCCTCATAAGCCTTTTTATTAATGAGGCCTCTTTTTCTTCAGTTTCAATTTCCCCCTCACATGCAACATGTGACCTTTCACCTTCCTTTTCTCCTAATTTTCTTTATTTTCATAAATAAATGTGCCAAAATACCTTTTTTCCTTTTTAATGCCTTTGCCAATTTTCTTAGCCATAAACAACACACAAAGATGTCATGCCCACCATTCAGCTTGGAATACATGTCCCATCATCCATGGTATTCGTATATTTTTTACATGGAATTTTCACCAGGGCTGTTACAGAACCCTCCCTCTTGGGGTAACACCATCCTCGGTGTTCAATGACAACTACAACCAAAACGATTGTTGAAAAAAAGACATACTACCCATGGAGATTTATAGCACACATCTTGTTACAGTATTTACAATGAAAGACCTTCTCAAAATGAAAACATCATGACAACATACCACATACTGGAGCTTTATAACACAACTCATTGCGATATTTACAATAAACACATATACATATACACATATGCACATTTTCTCAGCCAACAAATAAAATAATATGATTCCTGCATCAATAATAAAGGAATACAGAGGCTCAAACCTCCACCCTCAAAGTAATACTAGGATCCAGCTCCTTCCCAGGAAGTCCATAATCCACTGCAAAGTCAAATCTGTATCCAATGTCTAGCGCTATAATCCCGCCCCACTTTTCCTCTCAGTGAACAATTATCGACTCAATGTTCCTGGACGCACTCCCAATGTGCATTTGATTCCATCTGGCAATGCTAATGACCAAAACAAATCCATCTGTGAACTTCCCTTCTCTGCTACATAGTCCCTCGGGAATCCGATCACCCCTTCTGTGCAGTCACTCACCTTCCAAGTTCTGCTGGCACACCCATCCTGGGTAGTGCATCCCTTGGCAAGGCTTTCTCACATCAGAAGATACAACAACCAAGGGATATCCCTGCCTTAAAACCATCATATCGGTCATAGCATGATCATGGTAATCAATGGACACTATTGGGTACTAGTGTCCCACAATGGCCCTGCTCCTAAATACTTTACCAACATGTTGTTGCATGTTCCAATTTCTTTTGTTGTTGCTGCCATTTCTTGCAGTCATTTTCGGCCACTCAACTGGGCATGTTCATGCATTCCTGTACTAAGCACATAACTTCTATTATATTTAAAATAAATTGAAATAAATTCACATCATACCTCATTGGTAGCTTGTCAATAAGGTACATTTTCAATCCTATTCGCTTCTTGTCACAACAAGTCAAACTAGCATACTTGACCAAACCAACATATATAAAGATATCACATCAGGTTATCTCAAACACAACCATCATAGATCAAAATCATAAATCACAAGTAACCATCATAAACCAAAATCATAGATCCCATATAATCATTATATACCATAGTGATAAATCACATGCATAATAAAATTGAAATAAAGTGATGATACTTATCCTTTCATCAATCCTTAGCTTCAACCTTTGTATTTATTCTATATGCACTCTGGATCGGTTGCTACACTCGAAAAAAACCCAGTGCCTTCTCCTCAACCATGTGCATAGACACATAGTGTGCATCACACACATACAACCACACGGTATACCACACCGTGCAATATATGCATCTACACCTGACATACAACACATACGCTGATCCAGGTGGATGTTGGTGGCCACCCACCTATCCCACTTGAACACACACAACTGTCTCTTTTAGTTTTTCAGTTTCCGTAATTGTAGCACAATTTACTATTTTTAGCAGTTTTTCGGGTCATGAACTTCCAAAGCCGTTTTGAGGCCCTAAACGATGTTTTTTGGGAAATATGGGAGCGACATGGATCCATGACCTAATGTTGCTCTTCCCAAAGTTGTAGTTCTCGGATAGATATTTCTAATGATCTATTATACACGTCAAACGAAGATCGGGTGCCAAAGTTATGACCCTGGGAAGTTGATGTACCAACTTACCCAAAACGGGGCCCACAATTTGGCGTTTCATCTCCTAGGGTTAGGTTTTTATATGTTTAGGGTTTTCCATTATTTCTCAACAATAAATAAGCCTTCGAGCCTCATTGTAACACATTTCAGAGGCATGTAGCCGCCACATCTCTTCTTAGAGATAAGCTACCATCGCCCTAGCTAGTTTATTTGCATTTCTGTCTGTAAGCATATTTCATTATTTTACATTAATGAAATGAAGCATTATTTCTACTGCATCTCGGTGTTTATGGTTATCTTTGTAATTTGTTGCATTCCTATTTAAATCTAGATTAGTGGTATCAGAGAAGTCTGCTTTTTCTCTGTTTTTTTTTGCATGTCCCCAATGAGGTCGGGATATAAGGAGTTAGGGCTTGAACTAGTCAAACCTTTGCAAGACCAGCCTTGCAAATCTCGACGGCTTCCCATGGCAGATGAAAACAAAGACAAGGGGCAGGAGATCATATCAAAATCTTGCTTGAAGAATCCCTCGAGCGACAAAGGAACGCGATGATGGACAACTTTGCCCAGATCCTTCAGTAGCTACCTAGAGGCGACACATTAGCTTCCAACAGCTACTTTGGAAACACCAAACTATTTAAGGTACAAGTTAATTTTCAAATCCCCATATTCAAGGGTCAAATAGACGCAGATGCACAGATAAATGGTTAAATATGCTAGATGGGTATTTTTCTGTTCATGATTTTTCCAGTTCGGAAAAGATTATAATCTCTTCTCAAAGCATCCCCCCACATCAAGGACTAGTGGGAAACCTACTGCGAGCAAAAGGATGAAAGTACGGGCTCACTATTTTCAGCCGCACCCACATCGAGTTCATTCCGGGATGCCATCAAGGAGCAATACTACCTTGTTAAAAGCTATGAGGACAAATACATAAAGTCGACCACGTTGCGGCAGGGAAGGGACCAAGATATGCCAGATTTCACAAAAATTTTTCACACCCTTCGCACACAGTTGGGTATCAAGGATTCTGAGCTACATTTGGTACTCAAATACAGTAGCTGCCTACACAGATACATTTAGGAAGAGATGGATTTCCTGAACATCTCCTCGCTCAGCATGACGTACCGATACGCTATCAAAATTGAGCAAAAGTTTAAACAGAAGAAGCGAGACTTCGGATCTGCGAGGTTACCCAAGACAACTCGTCGAAGCCGCAAGAAAAGAACAACACCACGAAGTAGAAGAAGGACACATGAAAGCGGTGTGAGTTCCACAAGAGCCCCACTCACAACACGAGTGAGTGTCGGACCAAGCAGTCGCTGGTGGCCGAGTTGAAGGCTTCCGAATCAGATGCATGTTCCGACCCTGAATCAAATCCCAACAAGGGGAATGACAAAGGGAAGTAGATCATTGATGTGGAGACCAGTGCCACTGTAGCCACTGCCAAGATCCAGAAGAGGGGGAGCGTCTTTTCCACTCACAAATGTGGGTGAAGGGTTCACCGCTACAATTCATTGTTGACAGTGGGAGCTAGAAGAACCTCATTTTAGCAGAGGTCATGAAGTGGTTGGGCCTACCGACTACACCACACCCACAGTCGTATAGTATCAGGTGGCTTCACGAAGGATGAGATCTCCTAGTCCGCCAGTAGTGTTGCCTTCCCTACAACATCAAATCCTTCATTGACGAGGTCTTGTGTGATGTTACACTTCTGGATGTTTGTGATGTATTATTAGGCCAACCATACTTGTGGAGGCAACATGCTATGTATGAATGAAGGCCTCGCGCTATTATTATTTCTTTGGGTAATTCATTATACAGGATATTGGAGGTAGCCCAACCTACCACCACCTCTTTGATCACTGCTAAGAAAGGCAGCAAGCTCCTCTCCCATACTAGGAAATTCATTTTATGTCTAGTTCGCTCCCAAGATAAGGGGAAGATCGTCGCCACATCCATGACCCCCACGAAGGATTCCTCCATGCAACAGCAATAACAGAGGGATATGGTCATGAAAGAACACAGGAACAACTTCTCCTCACCCATAGGGGTACCACACAAGTTTCAGGTGGGCGACAAAGTCTGGTTGCATCTGCAGAAAGAACGCTTGACAAGAGCCCATCAGAAGCTTAGTCCACTCCGACATGGTCCTTGCAACATTACCAAGGTTGTGGGAAACAATGATTTGGAACACAAAATTCCTCCATTCCTTCGCTTGCACCAAGTTTTCAATGTGGAACACCCTCGATGATGCTTCCCACCATTACTGGACACATCAGAGATTGCAGAACAACTCTCGAGGGACCAAGTTTTGCAGATGGAGGAAATCAATGCAATGGGGACCATTGCTTCCTAAGGGGGGAGGAATGATCCAGGTGGATGTTGGTGCCCACGTACCTATCCCACTTGGACCCCCACAACTGTCTCTTTCAGTTTCCGTGATTGTAGCACAATTTACTATCTTTAGCAGTTTTTTGGGTCCTGAACTTCTGGAGTCGTTTCGAGGCCCTAAACGACATTTTTTTTGGGAATTCTAGGAGCAACATGGGTCCATGGATCAATATTACTCTTCCCAAAGTTATAGTGCTCGGATAGATCTTTCTAACGAGCTATTCTATGTGTCAAACGAAGATCGGGTGCCAAAGTTACGACCCCGGGAAGTTGATGTACCAACTTACCCAAAGCGAGGCCCACAATTTGGCATTTCATCGTCTAGGGTTAGGCTTTTGGATGTTTAGGGTTTTCCATTATTTCTCAGCAACAAATAGGCCTTCGAGCCTCATTGTAGCACAGTTCAAAGGCATGTAGCCGCCACATCTCTTCTCAGAGATAAGCTACCATCGCCCTAGCTGGTTTATTTCCATTTCTGTTTGTAAGCATATTTTAGTATTTTACATTAATGAAATGAAGTATTATTTCTACTACATCTCTGTATTTATGGTTATCTCTATAATTTTTTGCGTTCTTGTTTAAATCCAAATCATACACCTACACCCAATGTATACAATACAATGCATCCATCTATACCCGATGTGAAATACAACCCAATACATGTACCTACACAGAGTACCACACAACGAGTATGCACACCGCAACACCATGACTACATGATGCACATACATAATACCACATGCACAACATCACATGTACACGGCGCCACTGGCACAACGCCACATGTACACTACACCATTATACAACGTGTACACAATACCACGTGTACATAGTACCACACACACGATGTGTACGCGACACAATATGCACATAGAATCACATGAATGAAATGTACATAGCACTGCATGCTCACAACACCACTTGTACAATCATGCACACAACATCATATGTACATAGCACCATATGTACAACATGCACACAACACCACATGTACATAGCATTGTATATCCAACATGTACATAGCATCATCTGTACACAACACTGCATATCCAACATGCACAAAGCACCATATGCACACATGCCACATATACATCATGAAGACAATACAATATGTATACAACACCCCATATGCAATATTCGCACAACCCTATTTGTACCATCCTATACATAACATTGCATAAATAATATGTACACATGTTATGTATACGTAACGCCACAAGTGCACACATCATAGATGCAACATGTACAACATATACAACGTGTGCATAACAATAGTACTAGACATCCAAACCCACACTGTCCTTAACAAGAAACCTTGCTTCTAGTATCTCATACATTCTTATCCTAGCATGCCACATACTATGCTGCTTTCACTTTGCTGATGTATCCTTCAACATTACCTATCATAACATAAACATAGGCATAATACAAGTATACAATATCAAATCATATCCACATGATATTGACCTTGTATATTTGTCGTGACTACTCTTCCAAATTGATTCCTCGTAAGACCAGGAACCTCTTCATGTCGTTGTCCTACATAAGCAATCATTCCTCCACAAGAATGATCCCTGAAAACCCTGTCAAATAGTAACATAGATACATACATACATGCATATATAATCAATAGCATAAAACAATCATGGTCTTGTCAGACAACAACATACATACATACATGTATACACATATAAACTTCAACATAATCATAATCATAAAATAATTACCATATAACATAAGGTATAGGCTAAGAGAACTTCCTTATTTATGCACAGGCATTGAGAGCAACAATTCCCAACATAGCCAAAGCATATGACACCTCTGATCCATTTAATTTACCTTTTCTGGTTACATTTCTTATGTTTGCACTGCTACTGTCCATTTAGCACAATGAACCCAACCAGTCCAATTAACTGTCATAGTCTTACCTTCCGCCGCGCTTAATCATGCACATAGCTTCATCTGGGTCTTATATCATCGGTTGGGTACCAAACATCTCTCCTGATTTCCATTAACTTTCCTCTTTCCCAACCATTTCCCAAGACTCAAAACATATAAGGCAAGACAAGAAACAAACAAGAAGAAGACCATAAAAACCAATAACAACATGACTTTGCAAACAAAGTGGTATGCCCATACACTAGACATAAACAAAGCCGCAAATCAAGCTCAACAATTCATAAAAGACCAAAAGCAAAAGACTAACAACAAACACCATGACTCAATCCCCATGGTTCCCAAGGAAAGCTCAACCCAAGCCTTCTTTAAGATTTCATGGCAACCTCTCTTGCCATGCAACTCCTTGCATCATGCTTTCATTAACACATAACTATTAGTGTATAAATAAACATAACACTACACCAGTTACCTCATATTGTTGTGCCAATCACGTTTCTTGCAATTGAACACATACACACCATCTCTCAAGGGGCTCCAATGCTTTAACAAATCCACATGTAGCTAAAGAATAGATAATATACCTATCAAGTGCATGTTCATGAATATAGCACATATCCACATAATGTTAGACAAAATCAAGGTTAAGAAGACTTCCTGTGTGCAAAGAACTCATTCGTTTGAAATTAGGGTTTCCAAACATAGCCAAAGGAATTCTTGCCTAGTTCCTTTCTTTTACCTTTTTACCTTGTTGGAATCGAGGCTTACTATATGCTATCACACCACCCAATTGTTAGTTATATAGACACATCAACTATTACCTTGTCATGTTAATACCAAGCATGTTACCCTGCAACTGCTCACACATGTCAACCACATGTTCCAAATATCAAGAAAATCATATCTATTAATTTGAAATCAACCGTTACCAAGACTAACAATCATGTCATAATCCATAGTCAACTCATAGTCATCATTCATAATACTAGAACTATCACCTACTATACTCAAGTACATATCAACTATCTCAACAAATATGTTTTAGTACAATCATCTTAAAACAAGATCATTTGAACACATACTCATATTATGCAATTCATCAAACATTCATACCATGTTAAATAAATCAACTAGATGACATAATCAACAGTCAAGCACTAAATATATGACATAAGCAACTGATACCTTAATGTATCTCAGGGGAGATGATCTTGTTTGCACAATCAATCTAGTTAGCACAATATAACTTTACAACACATCAGCTCAAGCACTCATAAGATCATGATATCCATAATAATATCTAACTAACATGTTCACATCTTAAACTCATCCACACATGCAAAGTCAATCTAGATTAGTATGATACCATCTCACAAATATGTCAGTTCATACCTGAATATCACAACCATAACCATCTGCATAGGTCAAACTAGGTTAACACAATACATATAACATCAAGATCTTCAAGGCAATGAACATAACGATCACACATACGACCAATCCAAATTATAACATCAATATCTCAATGAAATGACCATAATCATCAAGTTAATAGCATATAACAACAATACGCTATATATCATACTCATCAGCAACATATAACATAATCATCAGGTTATCTAATATAAAACAACAATAACAATGCATACAACTATAGGTTACTATCATTCTTGACTATTTGACACATGTGCATATAACCACACTAATCATCTAACATCTGTCATGAATGTAACCATAACAATTTTGAAATTTGACAACGAATTTAACAAAAATGTGTAAAACTGTATTAGTTAGTATTCAGTTAGTTTTATACCTGAAACAACAGTTATGTAATGGAGGAGGCTCTTATAAACTGATGAATGCCCAAACTATTTTATGATGGAGAATCATTCTTGATAAAATAAAGAATCCAATCCCTTGCCCTGTGGATGTTTCTTTTGACACCTTATCAAGGTTTTACCACGTAAAACCCTGTGTTTTTACTTGTGTCATTGTGTTCGGTTTCCATTCAGTTTCATTTTATATATTTCTTGTTTAATTAACCACCTAAACCAACAAGTGGTATTAGAGCAGGTTGAGTTTAGGAAGAGAAAGATGTTGCGTCCTGAGAAAGTCGATTAAAATTTTTGAGCCCACAGAGATGTTGGTGGAATGCTGTCCAAAGCAACTGTGTTTGCAAGGAGGAGGAGCGATGAATGTTGTTGAGGATTTAGTCCACCAATGTTGTAGGAGAAAGAATGGTAAAGCCTGAAGAAAGCTGCCCAGAATTGGATTCAGCCTAGAAGAATGCTGCCTGCTCATAATTGGATTTAGCCCAGAAGAAAGCTACCTGCCCAGAATTGGATTCAACCTAGAAGAAAGCTGCCTAGAATTGTATTCAGTGCATGAATGTTGTAGGATAAATAAGTAAGCACGTCACAACATATTTTTCATTGAGTTGAGTTGGCTGTGGGTTTTTTTTTTTTTTTTTTTTTTCTCTGAAGCAGTAAAGCCTAAAGAAAGCTGCCTAGAATTATGGTAAAGCCTGTTGGCATGTCCAGAGTTTGAAAGCATCCATAGTTGGTGCTGTTTGGTGGGATACACAATGCCACAAAGCAGTCTAGTGGGCAAACACTGCGTGAAGAAGGTTTTTTTTTTTTTTTTTTTTTTTTTTTTTTTTTTTTTTTTTTTTAAGAGAAAAAAAAAACAACAGTGTTGCTTCTCACTTTGGAGGCTGGAAATTGGAGTAGAAAATATTAGAAACCCTAATTGGAAGACAAAAACCATAGGAGAAAAGAAATGGAAAAAATGACAAATGCAAAGTTTGAGGTGGAGAAATTCACCGTCAAGAACAAATTTTATTTATGGAAACTGAAAGTTAGGGATTTTCTGGTGCAAAAAGGGTTGCGCAAATCATTGGACGGGGCAAATAAGAAACTTGCTAGTATGACAGATTCAAACTAGGAGGAATTGGATGCCCGAGCTCTCAGTACCATCAGGTTATGCCTGGCAGATGAAGTTCTCTTCAACATTGTTGAAGAGAGTACAACTACAGGTTTATGGGAAAATTGGAAAAACTATATATCAAAAAATCGTTAACGAATAAAATTTATTTTAAACGAGAGTTGTACAGTCTTCAGATGGAGGGTACAAAATTTTCAAAGAATTTAAATGTTTTTAATACACTTGTATGCCAATTATCAGATATGGAAGTTAAAATTAAGGAGGAAGACAAAGCTATAACCTTGGTGTGTTCTCTGCCCAAATCGTGGGACCACTTCGTAACTTCAATCAGTTTGAGCACGACTGATTCTTCAAAATTTGAATCAGTTGTGGGAGCACTCTTATCTAAAGAAGTATAGAGGAAATTCAGTACTGAAACAACTACACCATAAGCCATGATAGTCAGAGGATGGTCAAAGGAAAGAGGAGAAAAAAACAAGGGGATCTTCTAGATCAAAATCAAAGGGAAAGAATTGTAAGGCGAAATGTTGGTACCACAATAAAATTGGACACCTCAAGAAACACTATTGGAAATGACAAGAGTCTGATAACCCAAAAAAGGAAGCAAATCAGGTTGATTTAGGTATGATAGATGAAGTTTTACGTGCTGAAGAATTATGTATTATAGATGAAACTTTACCTGTATGTAATGTCTCTCAAGATTTTGAAAGTTGGTTGTTTGACTCTGGTGCTTCTCATCACATGTGCCCACACAAAAATTGGTTTGCTTCATATGAAGCTGTAAATGGTAGTTCTATGTTTATGGGTAATAATGTATCATGTTAGACTGTTGGGATGGGAAATATCAAGATTAAAATGTATGATAACATAGTTAGAACATTAACTAGTGTTAGACATGTACCTGAATTGAAGAAAAATTTGATTTCTTGGGAGTGTTGGATTCAGATGGTTATAAGTTTATAGGTCAGAATGGATTGCTGAAAGTCTCAAAAGGCACCCTAGTTGTTATGAAAGTAGAAAAGGTTGGAAATCCTTATAGACTCAAAGGAAGTACTCAGGTCAGTGAAGCAGCGATTGTGTCGGAGAAAGAAGAAGAAGGTACTCGCCTATGGCATTAACGATTGGGTCACATGAGTGAGAAAGGTCTTAAGGTACTGATGAACCGTAAATTACTTCCTAATTTGAAATCCTTGAACTTGGATTTCTGTAAACATTGTGTGTATGAAAATAGTGTAAACAGAGGTTTAAAATTGGAAGTCATAATAGTAAAGAAATTTTGGACTATATTCATTCTGATTTGTGGGGACCATCTCTTGTTGTATCATATGGAGGTGCTTTATATTTTTTAATGTTTATTGATGATTTCTCCCGTGAAGTTTGGGTCTTTATGCTGAAAAGGAAGTTGATGTATTCAATGTCTTTAAACAATTTAAAGCAATGGTAGAAAAAAGAACAGGCAAATCAATTAAATGTTTAACAACTAACAATGGTGGTGAATTTACCTATCTATAAT
The DNA here is from genome assembly GCA_000404065.3 of Pinus taeda. NCBI lineage: Eukaryota > Viridiplantae > Streptophyta > Pinopsida > Pinales > Pinaceae > Pinus > Pinus taeda. The sequence continues at coordinate 77,073 of APFE030881832.1, read as the reverse complement.
TTGAATAATACTGTAAAGATGAAGGAATTGTTAGACACAAAATTTTTGTTTATACTCCTCAACAAATTGGTGTTGTTAAACGTATGAATCAGACTCTTATGGAAAGAGCCAGAAGCATGATTAGCAATTTTAACCTGCAAAATGAGTTGTGGGAAGAAGCAATATCCACTGCTTGTTATTTAGTTAACAGATCACCTTCAGTAAAAATCAATTGTAAAATTCCTGAAGAAGTTTGGTCAGGCCAATCTTGTGATTATTCACATTTAAGGATATTTGGTTGTGATGCCTATGCTTTTATTCCTAAAAATCAACGTTCAAAATTAGATCCAAAATCGAAATGTTATGTCTTTGTTGGGTATGACTATGTGGTGAAAGGATACAGGTTGTGGGATCCTACATCGCGGAAGATAGTCATTAGTAGAGATGTAACATTTTGATGATTCTTCCCTTTTAAAATCAAATGTTGAAAGAATTGAACAGGAACATGTATCGCCAAATCAACAAATTCAGTTGGAGGCTAGACCTTTTTTTGAAAGTCGAAAAGAAGGAGAGACTTTCGGAGGAAAAGGTGATGAAGATACAAAGGAAGCTGTTGAAGTTTCTGAACTAGTTCAGCAACCAGTCACTCTAAGAAGGTCTACAAGGGAAAGAAAAACTCCCAAAAGGTATGAAGATTCAACTTCATCTTTTTCTTTGATTACTGAAGATGGGGAACCTTCTTGTTATCAGGAAGTAGTGGATGATGCAGATATCGAAAAATGGAAAACAGTTATGGAAGAAGAAATGGATTCATTAGCCAAAAACAATACCTAGGATATTGTAGAACTTCCTGAAGGGAGAAGTGTTGTTGGATGCAAATGGATCTTCCAATTGAAATGAAAAGTTGATGGAAGTATCGAAAGGTATAAGGCGAGACTGGTAGCAAAAGGGTATTCTCAGGTTGAAGGTATTGACTTTCATGAGATTTTTCACCAATTGTAAAACTTGTTTCTATTCATACTATGTTGGTACTAACTACATTACTTAACCTTGAGTTAGAACAGTTAAATGTTAAAACAACTTTTCTACATGGTGATTTGGATGAAGAGATATATATGGAACAACCGGAAGGTTTTGTACAAGGTCGCAATAGAAGATTAGTTTGCAAGCTTAGGAAATCATTGTATGGCTTGAGGCAGTCTCCCAGGCAATGGTACAAGAAGTTTGACTCCTTCATGGTGAGCTAGAAATTTATTAGAAGTGAGTATGATCATTGTGTATACTTCAAGAGTTTCAGTGGCATATTCATTATCTTAGTTTTGTATGTTGACGATATGCTTATTGCAAGCAAAGGCATGGATGAGATCAACAGGTTAAAGGCTCAGCTCTCTAGGACATTTGATATGAAGGATCTTGGAGCAACAAAACATTTCTTGGGCATGGAGATACACAGAGACAGGAAAAATGGTAAGATTTGGTTATCGCAGTAGAAGTATGTGGAAAGAGAACTTGAAAAATTTGGTATGAATCCTGTGAAACCTGTTAATGTGAGTCCTAGAACTAATGAAGAAAAGCAGTATAGGTCTCATGTACCATATGAAAATGTTGTAGGCAACTTAATGTATGCGATGGTATTTATAAGACCTGACATTTCACATGCAGTTGGAGTTGTCAGCAGATTCATGGCAAATCTAGGTGAAGAATATTGGCGAGTAGTGAAATGGGTGTTTCGGTATTTAAGAGGAAAAGTGATCATTGCATCATCTTTAATGGAAGTAAAAGAACAATATGCAAATATGTGGATGCTGATTATGCAGCTGATTTTGACAAAAGGAGATCTACTACAGGTTATGTCTTTACTCTTGCAAGTGGAGCAATTAGTTGGATGTCAAAGCTTCAAGAAACAGTTGCGTTGTCCACTATCGAAGCAGAATATATAGCTGCTTCAGATGCCAGTAAAGAAGCAATCTAGTTAAAGGGTCTACTTGATGAGATTGGAAGGATGCAGGAGAAAGTGAATGTACTCTATGATAGTGAGAGTGCTATTCACTTGGCTATAAATTAAGCTTATCACAGCAAGACCAAACACATTGATGTAAGGTATCATTTTCTGAGACATGTGATTGACGGCGGAAAAGTAGCTCTCAAGAAGGTCCATACACAAGAGAATCGTGTAGACATATTCATGAAGCCAGTTATAGTAGAGAAGCTGCGATGGTGTTTAGCTTCTCTTGGCTTGCAGAGGAGATGAAAAATGGGCATGGGAAAGGGATTAGGAAAATTTTTGTCAAGGTGGATTTTGTTGAAATTTGACAACGAATTTAGTAAAAATGTGTAAAACTATATTAGTTACTATTAAGTTAGTTTTATACCTAAAACAACGGTTATGTAATGGAGGAGGCTCTTATAAACTGATGAATGCCCTAACTATTGTATGATGGAGAATCATTCTTGATAAAATAAAGAATCCAATCCCTTGCCCCGTGGATGCATCCTTTGACACCCTGTCAAGGTTTTACCACATAAAATCTTGCGTTTTTACTTGTGTCATTGTGTTCGGTTTCCATTCAATTTCATTTTATATCTTTCTTGTTTAATTAACCGCCTAAACCAACAAACATCAAATACATGTTCATAAACCTAATGCATATAATAATCCTTAACTTACATACCTGCATGCCAAACATACACTACCTGTATGACGATCTACTCTTATCCCAAAGTCTAATGTTGCAACCTCATTATGATGATCTGCATCCCTTGCTCTATCTCAACTAGGTTATTAGCATCATAACAACCAATAGCATCATGATGACCTAAATTGCATATAAAGACTTTACAAGGCATGTTTGAACTACTATACATGCATAATCATAGCCATGATCATACAAGCATAACAACAACCATTACTCCATTGTACACATTGCCACATGCAACTAACAATATGCATAAGCAATGCCAAGTCAACTACACCTACGCATAAACGCATGTAGTCGAACATAAGCGATCAATTCTTGTAATCAACCTACAAGACTGATACATGTAATCAAAATATTCAAAAATGTAACCTAACATACAAGGATGTAAGTAGGTATCATGAAATTAACATGTAAACGACATATAATTCATACACAATCAGTCACATGTTCCAAAAATCAAGACATCGTGTCTATTAATTTGAAATCAGCATTCACCAGTACTAACAACCTATAAGCATACTCCCTTACTATCCATGGTCCACACTAAGGTAGAAGGAGGAAGCTACTATAATGGCTTGATCTCCAATGTCCAATTGGAAATGGGATCTCCAAAGCTCTACTAAATTTAACCACACTTGAAAATAAATTGATTTTTATTTCTCATACATTTTGTATGAGATTAAGTAAAAAACATTGCACTTATTCCACTTGTAACATAATAACTAAAAATATGCCATTTTTCCATTTCCTTACATGCAACTTTTCAAATTCCATGCATGCAACCTTTCAAATTCCTTACATGCAAGTCTTCAAATTATTTGCATGCAAATAGGCATAGATCATCTACATCCATATTATCATACTACAATACTATCCCATCTAAAAATAACATTTTCTTCAAACAATTACCATACTTTTACATTTTCTTCAAACTATTACCATACTTTTACATTTTCTTCAAATAACTACTATACTATTACATTTGCATGTAAGCATTTCTTCAAACACTTTACATGCAAACTAATATAGCAAACTATTTGCATACATGTAAGAATATATCAACTACAAGAATACTATTACACATCAATACTATCCCCAACCACAAACAACATACTTATTGAGGCATTTTATCAAACAATTTGTATGCAATTAATCATTGAACCGTTTAAGCATTTCATCAAACACTTTGCATGCAAAATAATATAGTGAATGATTCAATGCATACATCCTAAAATGTAGTAGTACAATTTATGGAAACTGAACCATATGACCAGTGGTATTTTCCCTCACTATGGTTCAAGTTTCAGCTTCTGAAATTTCATAGATGAAAAATTGTAACAAATATACCAACACAGTCCTATTTGGTGCACAATTCTAGGAGTATCTGGAAATCTCGACTTCCACTGGTCATATCTCCTAAAATATAGAAAATAAATGTCTGACATTTTATCACAATATCAGTGGGATTTCCCCTCATTTTGGAAAAAATTTCAGCTCTTGAGAGTGCCCAGAAGAAAAGTTATAACAACAATGTCAGCGTGACCGGTTTGAGGCCTGACTTTAGGAATATTCAGAAGGCTCGACTCCCTCTACTCATATCTCCTAAAATATTGTGACCCAATATTTGAAATTTCTACCACATAATCAGTGGTATGTCCCCTCAATGTGAACAATTTTTCCGCTTCTGAAAGCCTACAGAAGATGAGTTATTGTGAAATTCTAACATGACCTATTTAAAGATGCATTCAGGAAGGTCGTCTTCCTTAGATCATAACTCCTAAAGTATTTTGAACCAATATCTGAATTTTTTACCACATTATCAGTGGGATTTACCTTCAATATGGACAAATTTTAAAATTCTATTATTGAACAGAAGAAAAGTTATAAAAAATATGACAGAAAGGTCTAAAATTTAAGCCTTTGTTCTTCATTTCACCTATGATAGAGCCCATCCAGTCCAAGTGTTTGGACCATGCTATGATACCACTCTGTAACACCGTCCGGGGTAAATGTGCATATAAACAACATAAGAGGAACATAAATACAATAAACATATCAGCCATCAAAATCCATAAATACATGAGTACATTTGCACATGAAAATCAAGGGAATGATTTTTTCATTAATAATGCAATGAACCAACTGGTGATGGGACTACCACGTTCCACTCGACCGTAGATTGGCTGAGCCAAGCCTGCCTTTAGCCAATCACCCCCGCGCCATATTCCAAGCACGAATGTGTGGCTCATAAAACACATCAAAAACATCAATCAATGTGGATGCCAGTAGATTTCTCCACCTACACCGTGAGGAATTTGAGTGCCTCCTAGTCTCTTAGGCTTTACCGTGCATCCACAATCTAATCCAAGGATCACTAGGCCCTACTGTTACACTGAATTTTGTCACCTTGACTATCTGCAGTTATATGGCCCCATCAATAGCCATATTGTCCTCTTTGTCAAGCCCCATACCTCTGCTCTTCATGTCAAAACTTCAAAAGAGAGAAAGTCACTTGAAAACATGTTTATCTCTGGGTACGCAGGTTCTCTCTACCTTGCCTGCGTGTACGCACCCCAAATACACTGTACTTGTGTATTTATACGCTCTGTATGCTAAAGCTTAGGTGCGTACCCCTGTAAAGGTCAAAAGGCGCAAGTTTCATCTTTAAAAAGTTACTTGTGGTCACTTCTAGAGCCTTCTAGAAGAGTTTTTGACGTATATTGAGCGCCTCCAGATGGTTCATGCACCCCTATGATAGAGGAGCTTATCCCATCAAGAGAGGAGCTACCCCATCCAAAAGAGGGAGTATCCCATTGATGTTGGAACTGAATAACCTCTTCTAGAATACTATAAATACACGCATTGGGGCCAAAGGAGGGGAGGTTGAAAGCTGAACATTCTAAAGGGTAAATGCTGCTGGAATTAGGACTTCCATTTGTTGACTTGTGAGGAGAGATCACTATCCTTCCTTGTTTCCATAGTGGGATTGGGTGAGCTTGTCAAAGTAGAGGAAATCTCTTGCTGGACCCTGGGAGGAGCTTGCACAACACCAAGGCTCAGGTTGTAATGGTTCCTTTGATTATTTAATACAAATAAGTCCATTCTTCTCAATGATTTGTTAATGAATTATT
>APFE030881832.1:40649-68428 GCA_000404065.3 Pinus taeda | reverse complement strand
TTCGAATGAGTCCAACTTAGTTTTTGATTCGAACCCTAAGAAGGAGTGGGTCCGTTCCTGTTTGTAATAGAATAGGTCCTTTACTGTGAAATTTTAACGAGTCCAGTATAGGAGAAACTCGGCGTTTTTCATATTTAGAGAGTCTGAAAAACTTAGAAGACTCCAGATTGGACTTTTTCGTAAATTGTGTCTCCTAAGCCCGAAAAAGTATAAAATAATACCTAGGAGAACCGCTTGATCTTGCGACCAAGTATATTTTCATAGTTAGTGTCTTTGACCTGAAAAGTAAAGCGATCAAAGGACACCGTTTATTTCCGTATCGATTTGAAACGACAAAACCCGGCATCTTTTCCTGTTTTTACGGTCAGAAAAGGGCTATAAGGGGGCCGTCTTTTAATTCCGTTTTAACGAGTGTAAAAGAAACGCTCGGCAATCTTTTCAGTTTTTAGGAGTCAGAAAAGGGCTTAAAAGATGACTCTGAGGTTTCATTTTTTCGTAAGTTTTAACGAGTTCGAAAAAATGATAAAAATGTACTCTACGAGATCATTTGAAAGACTTGACCTAAAACTACAAGAAAATTATGCAAAAACTGAAATAACTACCCTAAAAATAATCTCGGGATTTTCATGAGTTTAATGAGTCTTGAAAATAACCGAAATTGACTCAAGATAGGTTTCATTTTTACAAAAGCTTGAAACAAAGAAAAACTATGCTTCGAAGTAGTTTCATTTTTACACAAGCTTGAAACAGATAAGAAAACTGTGCTTGATGCCCCCCTAAGCATAACTGCTAGAGCGCATGCCCCCCAGCTTCATTTCATTCAACCAATTGGATGAAATCAACGTTGAGTTACGAGATCATTGGAAAGACTTGACCTCAAACTATAAGAAAACTATGCAAAAGACTGAAAGAACTAACCTGTTTCATTTTTTAACGAGGTTGATACACCTACATTGATACATATTCTCCAGGATTTACCGTGCATTCCCTCTCGGAATTACTAGGCCCAACGGAGAGAAAATCCACCTCTTGGCTTTACCCTATATCCTTCCATTCACCAGCAAGGATTCCAAGGCCCACCGAGGCACACAATATGGCTTTACCGCAACCCACAGTTTGGTTCAGGGGTTACTAGGCCAATGACTTCATGCATTCTCAGTATGGTTCAACGACCACTACTGCCATGTGTTTTTCAATTCAGAGATCCACCCCACTTAGCTTCGAAACCAATCGGCCATCCCCCACAAAACGCATGAGAGAACCCATCTCATCAAAGCTATCAAGAAATGGCAAGTGTAGGTTGGAAATACTGTCACACCTGGAAAAACCCATGCCATGGTAGAAAAGAAACACATGCAATCCCATGCATGCCAAATCTAGCAAGGAAAATACACATGCAAGTTGATACCTGCAATGAAGCCTGTTCTAGTTGCTTGATCCTGCCTTTCCCTGCTTGATATTTGCTTCCTCTTGCTTCCAAAGTGCTCCAAGAAAGCTATAAGTGTCCAAGAGTTGAGAGAGAGAGAATAATGAGAGAGCTCCAAAACTAAATTTACCAAGTCTTTCCCATTGATCCTCATAAACCTTTTTATTAATGAGGCCTCTATTTTTTTCATTTTCCATTTTTTCCCTTCAATTTCCTCCTCACATGCAACATGTGACCTTTCACCTTCCTTTTCTCCTAATTTCCATTATTTTCATAAATAAATGTGCCAAAATACCTTTTTTTCCTCTTTAATGCCTTAGCCATTGCCGTTGCCAATTTTCTTAGCCATAAACAACCAAATGAACACACACTAGGATGTCCTTCCCACCATTCAGCTTGGAATATGTGTCCCATAATCCGTGGTATTTATATATTTTTTTACATGGAATTTTCACTAGGGTTGTTACATAGTGATGCTTCTGTAGTAAGTCGAAGAGCGAGACTAAGCTGGAAAATGTAAATCTTTAGTTTGTTGGGACCAATTCTTCTCAGCTTCACCACTCCACCTGGTATCATCATATTTCTATTTTTCTTCCTAAAATGTGTTGAAGAAGGAAAAATCAACAACATTCGGAGACAAGATGGGAGAGTAGTTAGTAAGGGGAAAATCCCAAGAATAGAGATTGTCTGCAAAGTTGCTCCCACTAGATCCCCTTTGTAGTCCCATGGATGATGGATTATGGATTAGCCCTCCATAACCGTTACTCCCACTTGAGATCTTATGACTAGGGCATGCATTAATCCTGTGAAGACTATACTCACCAAAGATATTCACATGGTCCACGGGCGAAACAATTAGCTGCATCTACTCATTCACAACAACATGCTCTCGGAGGCAAGAAGATGACTTCATCAAGTCAACCATCACATGCTCCTTTGGGGAGTAGGTCTACCTTTGGTGGTGGTCAATTACTTTTTGAAGGTCTACCAAAGTGTACGTAGGATTTTTAGCATCAATTGTCACCACATCCTTCACAAAAGTAGAATAAGGTGGTATTATTTGGTTAGTTGTGCAACATGAGGATTTCGTTTTGGAATAAAATCCTGATCTTTTTTACAAATGTGCCCAATTTGTATCTCTTGGGGTTCCATGAAAGCTTTGATTTTCAATCGAGTGTTTAAGAGGCATCTCAAGACTTCGATCACAGTAAGTAATATTTCTTCTATGTGTGTTGGATGACAAAGAAACATTATTTGCAACAATAGGATTGCTAAACTCATGAACAATGGTATTCTCATCGATGGTACAAGGTCCATTCTCTTATGAGATTATGTCTACATTCTAATGGCGTTGGGGCTGCTACTGCACTGGTGGACATGACATCAGTTCCACCTATAGTGCGTGGTAAAGGTTTCAAGTTTTGGCAATATCTAGAATGCAATTCTATGTGGCGTGCGTTGGAAGATCGACAGGGACCTGGTTCAATAGTATGTTCTTTGACCTTTGGATTTGGGTGTCAAGGGAACCCATTGAATTGAAGGATGAGATTCTTTGTGCTCGAATGTTGCATCCTCCCTATATGCAAACCCCAATTTCTATTCCTTTGGATAAATAACCTAATTAGGATGAGGTCAAAGGCTCAATTTGCCCCAAAACCATAATAATAAGTCATCCATTTTAAACCGACGCGGCTGAGATTTGTGTTGAAAATAGCAACAAGAAATGCTATAAATAGCATTGCTATATATAACATTTCAGGTACCAATGTGGAAAATAGCAACAAGAAATGATAAAATAGAAATGATAAAAATAGCTTTGCTATAAATAGAATTTCAGGATATATTCCAATTTTAATTAGTCCCCGAATTAAAATTAAAATTTAGTCTTAGTAGCTATTTGAAAAATAATTAATTAATTCATCTCGAGTTAATTAGTTGGATAAAATCAAACATGAAGTCTTTGTGAAGACATGCAACAATTATCCCTTTGATTGAGGAAGTTATCCCTTAATTAAGGAGATAAGGATGAGATGTATTTGAGTTGTAATTAGTTAGCTTAGTTAACTGAGTTAAGTCCAGATTAAATTAGTTCCAAACAGTTTGTGGAACTAATTGTGAGTTCAGTCAGTTAATGCATGCATGCATGCAACTAGTGTTCTCCAGATAACTTAATATTCTCTCATAAATAACTCATGCATGTCAGTTCAGAGAAAGACCCAGTTAGATTAAAGGAAGGGACAATGTACTATCAGTTGGAGGAATTTTCCTATAAAGGAAACTCATCCATGCAGAAGGAATTCATTCCTTCAGGATTGCGCAGTTATTTCAGAGGTCAGAGCAGTGTGTGGGGTGATTATTAGACACAGGTGGCAGCTTGAGGACCTAGGAGAAACTACGCAAGGAAATAGGAGGCTTGGGGGACTGAAGGAATGCCTATATGTTGTCTATTCTATCTATGAGAAGTAGTGAGGGATTGCACTGAGAGATGGATAACTTGTGAGCTAAAGCTTTGTGTAATCCTGAGATATTTCCACTTGTATGATAACACAGATAGTGAGGTTCTTCGCTGAGGCTTTCCCCAGAGTATTCTTTTGTGTTTCATGTGTGATTGATTCTACTTCTCTGTTATATGTGTTCTATTTGATCTTGCTCAAAATCGAGTAAGTTTCCGCAAGTTTGATAATAGAAGGAGATTATAGTATTTTTATTTGGTATATTGCATTATCAAGTTAATCTACAGTCATATTTTCTACAGAGATCTCAGAGGTAGATTTGTAGAGACTTTGCAGAAAATTCTACAATTCGAACATGAGCTTTAGTTTAAAATAAAGTACTTTTTCAGAGGCCTAAACTTGTGATTCCAAACAAGGATCGTGATTTAAAGGTCTATTTTGGAGCTTTAAATTATCTATAAACCACTTCAAACAAAACTTTTAAGAAGTTATAATTAGTTGTCTCGACACCCTATCTCTTCGAATTTGTGATGCTTCCATAATGAAAAATTATGTTGAATGTCTCCTTTGTATTGAACGTCCCCTTTCTAGGTTTTAATTAGACAAAGTTCAAATGCACTTGAAATGAATCTTTGAATGAGATTTATTTCGATGTCTTGGTTGCTAGCTTTCTTCCAATCCATGGTGCTTTTACACTCGAAAAAGCATTGATTGTAGAGGTCGACACTGAAAGCTTTAATTTATCTAGGTTTAAATTCCCTTGAAACAAATCTCTTACAAAGATTTGATTTGTTGTTCTAACAACCAACTTTTTCCATATCCCTGTCGCTTCTTGACTGTAAATACCACAGATGGCATCTTAGGAAAGCTTTGATTTGGTGTTGTAGTGACCAATTTTCTCGATCACCTAACACTTTTAAACTAAAAAACCATTGATTTTAGAGGTTGGCTTTGGAGGTCTTCATTTATCAAATTTTGAATTCACTTGAAGCAAAAATATAGAGGAATCTTATTTGTTTTCCCAATGGACTTCCTTGGAATCTGTGACGCTTCTTGACTACAAAAACCAATGATTTCAAAGGTCCAAAATGGAAGCTTTAATTTCTCTTGAGTTCAAATCACTTGAAGGAAATTTATCAAGAAGCATTATTTTATTGTTCAAGTGGAAATTTCTTCGAATCCTAATGCTTTTGAAATACAAAAACCAATGATTTTAGCGCATGGACTGATATTCAAAACCTTGATTTTGGAGGCTTCAATTTTTCATCGACCAAAAGAAGAATCCCCTTAAAGCTAAGGTTATTAATATTCTAGAAGCTTAGAATTCTCTTCATAACTTTGAACCACTACAATACAAGTGACTTGAAATATTTTCTCAAGAAGATTTAATTTATTATTCCATTTACAATTTCCTCTAATACTTAAAGCACATATTAGAATTTGAAACCTCGATTGCAAAGGCTTTGATATATAAAACAAAGGTAAAATCCCTGCAAAGCTTATTATTTTGTAGCTACTCTTTTCACAACTTCGAATCAGTTCAAATCACTTGAAACAAATTTCGCAAGAAATTTTATTTTATTTTTTTAACGACCAATTCTTCCAATCTTTAACACTTCTGAAATGTAAAAACAAATGATCTTAAAGGATGGACTAAAATTCAAAACCTCAATTTCAAAGGCTTTGATTTGTTGATCAAAAATAAAATGCCTACAAAGCTTTTTGCTTTCCAGAGGCTTTATCCATCATCATTCTCTTCATACCTTCAAACCACTAGTTCTCTTCATAACGTTGAACCAATACAAATTACCTGAAGAAAATTTATCAAGAAGCTTTATTTTATTCTTTTGATGACAATTTCTCTGAATCCTAACGCTTCTAAAATGCAAAACCACAAAGGATGGCCTGAAATTCAAAACCTCATTTTCAAAGGCTTTGATTTGTTGACCAAACATAAAATCCCCTCAAAGCTTATGACTTTCTAGAGGACTTATCCATCATTTTTCTCTTTATAACTTCGAACCAATACAAATCACTTGAAGCAAATTTCTGGAGAAACTTCATTTGATTATTCCAACTATCATGATCTGAAAATGGGGCTCTTAGGCTTCTTGTCTAACTTACAAGAACCTCTCCCACTTCCAAAGCTTTAAATTTTCCCAAGTCTTAGTTACTAACCAATGTGGAAATAAGAAATGCTTGACAATATGGGTGCATAGTTGCATTTGTTTTTAGCTGATTATTTACTTTAAAATCTGTTGTTTGTGATGATATGGGAAAGTACTTAAAATGATATATAAATGCATATAACGGTGGTTAAAGCAGCAATAAAAACAAACACATAAGACAACAATATAATATGGAGTTCACCCTGATATCTTGGGCTACATCTCCTTGAGCTCTAATCAACTCGATTAGGCTCTCTGGGATTATGGCAATAGTTCTTTTACAAGTGCCTACACTTAACTCCAATGTTTCATACAGGAACATTGGGCTCAGAACACCATCTTATCCCTTGGCTCTTGGAGCTCTTCGACTTTCTAGCTTTGGCTCTGTCTCTTGCTCTGGCTATGGCTTTGACTCTTGCTCTGGCTCTGTGGCTCTGGCTCTGGTTTTGGCTCTTAGCTCTTGCTTTTGGCGCTCACTCTGGCTCTTGACTCTGGCTTCTCTAAGCTCTTTTTTCCAACCTTTTACATGCCTCTGTGAGTCGTTCGACTTCAAAGCAACTCCAAAAACGATATGCTGTTGTCAATTTAGCTCTCTGGTTTTTCCCACTCAACCTCCGAGTGACTTCCCAGACTCTCTGCACATTCAACGTCTTTTCTCTCTTTTTTCCTCTCTCTACTGTTCTCTCTATTCTTGGCTTAAGGCCAATCTATCTCATGACCGTTTGAGTCCCTTCTTTCGGCTGTTATAGTCATTGCATCACCTCATAGGGAAGCGGCCACCTATTTCATAACGGATAAGTGTCAGGTTCCCCGGAAACACTTGATCGTTTGAAATGGCAGTTATTTCCGTTTTATTCCAAGAATGCCAGCAAAACACGAAACTCTGCCAACTCATCGTCCACGTCGGACTTCAAATCTTTATGCGCCATGGCTTATTTCTCTGTCGGGTCCGGTCATCCATCGAGTGCAATCTCCACCGTTAGATCTGGAGCCCCCAGATCCTATGATATTCGTTCGTTTCACGCAGTTGACTTGCTCGACCATTAGCGCGCGATGAGAGGTGGTTTTTTCTCTCATCCACTGGACACGAGTTGTGTGATGAATGGAATTGCTTGGTTTCAGCAAAATCCGCTTACTGCCTAAGGGTGCCCTCAATATACAACCGGTTTTAGAGCACAGGACCCGCAGTCTTTTTTAGCGCTTTTCCCACAATTTCATGGTTCCCCTTGTGACTGAGCACTCGGGGCTTCTCCTTCTCGAGGGGTTTTACCCGCGCATCAGAAACAACCTCTATTTTTTGGTCTGAGCCTCCTAACTGCCATTTTTGCGCAATGCACAGTCCCCATGGGCCACCTGTCAATGCACTTTGACCGAAGGTCCTCGTTGCTATGTGCTGGCTACAAATTGTCGTATTCAAAGGTTATTTCTGATAGGCTTCGACATCCATAAGACTTTAAACTTCGGTATGAGCTTTTACAGAGTTCGGGTAGCTTTAAGAGAGTTTAAGGATCCAATTTCGGATCATGTCATTTCTTCGAAACCTAGCACTTCTGAAATGCAACAACTGATGATCTTAAAACACAAACTAAAATACATAACATTGATCTCAAAGGCTTCGATTTGTCGACCAAAAGTAAAACCCCCATGAAGGTTTTATCCATCATTGATCTCCTCATGACTTCGGACAAGTATTGTTGATCCATTAATTCCACAAATTCAAATGTGAACTACCTGGAAATAAAGCAATCTCATATGTATATAGTTGGGCCAACCCCTTGTATCTACAAGGTGCAAAATTTAAAATCCTTCGTGCCCCATAGAGATCAAGAAACCCAAATCACAAATGAGAGTAAATATATAACTTTCTAGAAACAAAACAAATAGAAAACCTAAATAAATCTACACAACTTTACTTCTGCCACCATTGACATAATGCAAGCATCGCCATCGTCTGATCGAGGATTCGTGTCCTCATGCTCTTGTAGCGAAGCGAAGAAGGAGGTGAATGAAACATGGATGAGATTCGAATAGGGATGACTCCTTCACCAAGGTCTTTGTTCCTGCAATTCTCTTAATTCTCTTAATTCTTGTTCCAAATAGTTGTGTATTCTATTTCACCGGAGGCGATTGCGGGAGGTTGAGCGCAACATTCTCCATCACCTATGATGATCCAACAATGGAAAATCTTCTAATAGTCTAACACACAAGATCAATGACGCACAAAGACACAATGGCATGGGAGAGAAGTTCTTCTCTAAGGAACACCTTATGGGCATAATTATATTACTTTAATATGAAAATTTCCTCAAGGAAATGTGGAATGAGTTAAACAAGTTTTGCACAAAATGAGTAAATGCAAAATTAAATTATCACTAATTTAAAATGATTTGGATTTAAGATGTATATTAAAATTATTATGCCTAATTATATAATTAATTTAAAATTCTTAATAATGTTTAAACATTGGTATAAAGTTAAAATAGAAGAATATCACATCTATTTTGTTAATAATTTAGGTGGTAAACATTGGTACAAAATTAAAATTGAGGAATCTCAAATCCATTTGGTTAAATAATTTGTCTTCTTTATTTTAAATTAAATTAAATATAAATAGAAAATTAGGAAAAACATCTTACAAAATTCTAAAACTATATTTAAAAAAATAATGAAAATAATAAAAAAAATTAGGAAACAATTCTTACAAAATTCTAAATTAATTTAAAAAAATGAAAAAAATAAATATAAAATAAATATTAGAGAAAAAATCATATAAAAATTAAATACATAATTCATAAACCTCAACAAATACGTTTAGAATCCACTCAATATTAATGATCCTGAACATTTCTTGAACTAAAAGTAACTTTAAAAAATAGTAGAATATAAATATAGATATTACTATGAACTGAATTCATGCTTAATGGGAATAATTTGGATCACGCGAACAAAATAATGGTCAATATTAATATATAGAATTGCTTTATATTATACTTAATCAATATATACTTATATCTTCTAATTTTACATTTCTCATTTCTCATTATTTTTTATTTTTATATTTATTAAAATAAAATTAAACATTACTTTCAATGCCTTATAAATCATTCCAAAATATTGGTTGTGATTTTAAATATATCTTTAAAATAGTTAAATTTACTTAAAAAATAAGTATTATTATATACTATTACTTAAAAAATAAGTAATTAATTATATACTATAATTTGATTTAATTGTTAATAATATAATTTATTTTTATAATATTTAAAATAATTAAAAAAATATGTAATTTATAATATGTAGTTTTAAATTTAATTATTTTAAAATTAGTATTAATTTATTTTAATTATAGATCTATTTAATTATTAGAGAAATACATGTTTAGTTGGTATATATATAGTTAAGAATGTTATAACACCACTTACCACTCTTGGTAGATATGATGCTTTGATTATGACCTAGGACAACCCTTCCTTCCAGACTTGGTCTAAAATCTAAAAAAAACGTTTTATTTCTTATACGCTACTTTGCCGTGTGATAAAGTGTGTATACGTGGGTCAGCATATACTCAACCCGCATATGTGTTAAAACACGTAAAAATAATAAATTTCCTTAATTTCGGGCGGAGTTTACAGTTTTCCCTGTTACTCATCTCCTACAACCCATGGCTCAACTGTTTCCCAACTGAAAAAACTAATTTGGAGAAGTATAAATAAACCTCCATGGGAAGGCCTTAAGAGAGAAGAAATGCGATAATGATATTATAGTTGATCGATCCCTGATCGAGTCTGACGAAATCCCTATGCTTCATGCACTCCTCAAAGCTTTAGGAAACCCTTGTATCCTCTTTTGAGATATCCTTCATCCCTCTTGTGATATCCTTTTGTATGATGATGGAGGAAGATTGCTGAGGCCAGGAAAGGAAGGACCTAGAGGACGATTCCGCTTGGAGCTGGAGGAAGATTTGGGTTGTAGTTTTCCACCTTTCTTGTAGCTTACCTCAATAAAGAAATGATGTTATGTTCCTGATATTTATCGTGTTTATGCATTGATCCATATTGTGATTTGTTTGTAAATATTATATTAATGCGTAATTGTTCATTCGTTTATATGATCTAACGTATATATCATGAATATGCTTTACGTTTCTACTGTTGTATATGCTTTGCTTGAATAATTTACAGATTTCAAAGGCATCGGGAGAAGCAGAGGGTTTGCACCCTACGGGATCTACCCAAACGTAGGACCTTCGGGTAAGGACACTTCTTCCCAGTTCGGTAGAATAAGCATTTAGATTGTTTGTCTGAGTATTTCTTGCTGTTGTTTTCCCTCCACTCTGTTGGGGTTTTCAACCTAAGACCCTAGGGTGTTGTCACCCCACAACAGAATTGGCAACTCCATTGGGGATAACATTCTTGTTATTCCTAGTTTGGGTTGTTTGTTCTCAATCAAGGTTTGTTTTTTTTATTGCTTTCTTTTATAGTGTGATCTTCTGGGTCACATCTTGTTTTTTGTTTTTCTTGATTGAGTCTTTTATATGCTTTTTTCCTAGAGTATAGTCGCGTATACACGCTAGTTTCCTCAAGCAGACTTGTGTATATGCGAGTTTCTTGTGTTGAAAATGTCTGTGCACGCCTATGTGTCTTTACACATTCGCGTATACAATTTTTTGAATTGTTTTTCAAATATTTTTGCCCAGTTAGGTATGTTGCCTAGTGATTTGTGTTGTTTTATGGTCATCTACTGTTTGAAGAACTCTGTTCTCTTGCAAGCTTTATTTTTCAAATCTCTTTCTCATTGAAAAGCCTAGTTGGCCTAGGATTGCTTGCTGAGAAAAATTTTGGTTTGTGTCTAGGGTTTAAGGCTTCAGCCTGAAGTTCTTGGATGCTCTAGTTTTCCAGAACAAGAAATTGTTTTCAATTTTGTTTGTAACCCAGATTTCAAGTTGCCTTGCTTTGCTTTTCCTTTTGATTGGCCTTGTTTCTTTTCGAGCCTTTTGAGTGTCTCTTTGGCAATTTTGAAATTTTTTCTTTCTTGACATTTTGTTGGTTTGCTGAAGTATTTTACTACTGTTCGGGTCACTTTGTGCGAGTTTGTAGTCCTTCTCGTTTCAAGTTTCATTTATTAATGAGTTTTATAACTTGCAAGGTATAAGGACTTGTGCTTCTTTTTGATCTTTCAAATTTAGTAGTGGTTTTTGTGACCTCAAAAGTTTATTTAGTTTCCTTAAAAGAAAAACACAAAAACATTGCTTTTGCTTTTCTTTTTTTCAAGCTTTTCATTATTGGTTTCTTTTGTTTTGTTTGTTGAGCAATTGTGATCTTTTTCAATTTGTTTTGCTTTCTTTTGAGGGAAATTTGTTTCTAACATTTTTGCCCTCTTCATTATCAAGTTGGCTTATTGACTCTATAAAGCAGCACATCTGCTTATAGTATGAGTGTTTTTAGGACCTTGCATCATCATTTAAATTTGCATTAGGTTAGTTTGCATCATAAGCATTCTTAGTCTTTTTAGATTTTGAGTGTGTGTGGTGTGTTTCAAAAAAGAAAAGAAAAATATTTTGCTTATATAAGTTTTTCGTAGAACCCAAGTAGAAATCCCTCTTCATCGAAACAAAATAATTACATGCATATAGTTAAGTTTATATTGGTTTCTTTTGCATCCTAAACATTATCAGTTTCACTCTCGTAATACCTTTGACTTAAAGAACAACCCTCTAAAATCAAGTGATTTAATAAAATGAGCTAGAACTTTTTATTTTTGTCATTAACAAACACCAACAAATTTAGGTTCATTAGGGCCTTGTAATAGGTTAGTGGAGAGTTAACTCTCCAAGGCCGCTCAAATTATCAAACATAGAAGTTGAATAATGAGCAAAATCCAATATCGTTAGAAAGACCGGGAAAGTTCCATGACTGGGAGTTAATCATGAGGGAGAGTGAAGACAAGGAATAAAGATACCCCCTCTCCTACTTGTTGGATCTCATCTCACAACTGTTCCGCCCGAGTTTTGATACAAGTTGGTGCCCATAGTTGCCTTTCCTAGGGATCACATAGGTGGCTGCGAAGGGGAATCTGTGGCACCCGAGGTGAACGTTGCATCACATTCTTCAGTACTTCTAGAGGGTATCCTTGCGAAGTTTGGGTGCTTGCACCGGCCAAGGTTTTTGTCTGGAGGTCTGCGTAACTACTTCTGATACCTTTGTTAGTAGGCCTAGGCCGTCATTACCCCAGAATATTTTCGGAAGGTCCTTGATTTTTGCTTTCTTGTATTTTGGTGTTGGATCCTCATCACCCGAAGTGAAAATACTTGAAAGTAGTTTGATTGACTAAATCTTTAGGGATTTTTAGAGAGTGCTCTTTGCTCCTAGTTGGCCTAGCATTACAACTTTTTTGAGTCCTTAATTAGATTTCTTAAAAATAATTCAAAGTGGCTGATTGACTGGTTCATCGGTCTAGGAGACTTCGTGGGCTTTCACCTACAAGTCCTGAGACCTTCTCCTCGAAGGCGTAGGAGCAATTCTACCAGTGATTTTTAATCAGTGGCAGTAGACACATCAAAGATTGATCCTCTGTTGGAGTTATTGATTCACAAGATAGACCTGGTACAAGTAGAGAGTTGGAGAGGAACACTCCAATTATTTCTAGAGTCCTCTTCCAGTCGGAAGGCGTATTGAGGTTGAAGAGCTTCAAGAGCCTTTTTTGGCTCCTAATTCTCCTCTTCCTCCCAATTACCCATACGTTTTATTATACGTCGAGACTCCGACCAACAGGCATTCAAGCTTAGGTTTTAATCTTTTCCTTCGATGACGCACTACTGGAAGCATGGCGTCCACCATGAGTTCTACTAGTATGCAAACTCCTGTATCCGTACAAGGAGGAGGAATGATTTCCATACCTTCCGTTATTCCTAGAACTACTATATTTGGCTCTACTTCCTTTCCATCTTCGAGTGGGGGTACTCAAGCTTTTGCCTCTGGCATTGCCTTTTTCCCTTTTGGAATGTCAACCAACACTATTCCTTCAATTCCGTTAAGTATTCCATCAGCTGCCTCAACATCCATGACTTCCATGGCAAGTGGGTCAAATTCTTTTCAGGGTTTCCCTTTAGGGAGTGGTCATATACCACATTCCAACCCATCTTTAGGAGCAATACCTTTTCCATCTACCGTCAAAGTTATAATCCTTTTCAAGGTTGGGCAAACCCTGCGGTTAGTGGACTTGGAGCCAGGAATCAATATTAATTTGGCCAACAAGGGAATATGTTGTATTCTTCTGTCAGTTCGTTCTAGAATGTTTCTCCCTACGCTCATGCATGGAACCCTTACCAAGGGCTCTCTGTGCCTTTTAACACCTCTCTAGGGGGAAATTTTACAGGCTACAATTTTTTTTTGGCAGGAGATAGTCAAACTCCAGTTTTTTCTGGACCACAAGTAGCTCCTTATGGTTCAGTTGGGTCTACGAGTTACTTTAGGTAACCTGGTGCCTTCACAAATCGAGGGCAATTTTTCAGAACATTGGGAATTCCACCCACACCGAGTGGAATCCTAAGGGTCCTCCACAACTACCTTTTTTGGCAACGTTAAACTTGCCAGATATTTCTAAATTGACTAATGATCCGATTAGATATAACCCAGTTTGGCCTCCGGTCCCAACCAAACGTCCCTCAGATATACCTAAATTTGAAGGGAAGACTGGTGAAGATCTGGGTGACCATTTAACCACTTTCCACTTATGGTGTTCGTCAAACTCCCTGATAGATGATTTAATCAGGTTGAGATTATTCCAACATACCCTAACTGGAAATGCGGCTAAGTGGTACATTGAACTTTCAGGGGGCACCTTCGCTTCTTTTGACGATTTGGCTACCATCTTTTTGAACCATTTTCAATTGCATGTCTGCTATGATGCTGGAATCGAGCTTTTGGCTAATTTTCACCAGGATCAGGCAACCCACATTTCAGATCACATTCAAGAATGGAGGAGAAGGAAGAGGCCCATTAAAGTCGATATTCCACAAGAATTCCTTCTCAAATGATTTATTAAATCTTTACAACTCGAGATCTTTCAGGAAGTGTCGCTCTTCGGTGTGTGTTCATCGAAGAATAGGCTATTTTTAGGGCCCAAGTAGTTAGAACTTATATTCTCAAGCTAGGGTTCTTCAAAAATTCTTCCAGATGCTCCTAGGTCCAAGGTTGATATAGCCAAGCTAAAGCCAGGTCTCCATGCTGACGGTCTAGTCAGATTGATGGATGCTAACACGGCTAACCTGTTGAATCAATTGCAATAGTTGTCTTTACAAACTGCTTCTTCTATGCAGGCATCCTCGTCAACACTTATGCCTTCTTAACCTACGTCTATAAATGTCGTCCAAACTTCTAACCCCAAATGAAACCAACAATCTAATGGGAAGAAGAAAGGGCAAGGTAAGAAAAAGAACCAGGATGGGAAGGGCAATGCAAACAAACCTGACAGTGATGTCGGAGGGGGTAGAAAAGAGTCTAAGAAAAAAGTAAAATTTCCATGCAAGTAATGTAATGGAGATCATTTGAGCCATCTTTGCACTAAGATACAGGATGCTCAATGCTTATTAGTTCAGCAGGGGTCTTCTAGTTCCCAGGCTATCCTCACTAACCCTTTTCCCCAAGGGCAACAATTATTTGTTGGCACGAAATCTAGTACTGGTACTCCTGCAGGGGGAAACCAGGAAGGGGATAATACATCAAATGTCTACATGATGAGTTCACATATCGATGTTGCCACACAATCACATGATTATGGTGAATTAGAGTCATCTAAGGCTAAATATTCTTCTAATGTTTCAGAGCCACTCCATATTGGGAGGCCCTCTTTTGAGTCTATACCTCGGATGTTGAAAGGCTCCACAAAATGCTCAACCATTAAAGCTAATGCTAGGGCAACCCACAACTACTTGATTGTAGAAGATCTGGCTTAGAGTCCTTGTGCTATGTCGGCGTTAGAGGTACTCCAGTCATGCCCTGCATAAAGGAGTGCATTACTCACTGCGATCAGAGCAGTTGATCCAAAAAATTCTCTTGTGATTACTTTTGATATGTCAAACATCAAGAAGAGACTCCTACATCATATGGCTTTCTAGATAAAGTCTACATATCGAAAGACCAATATCTTTCGAACCGTTATCGATGAGGGAGATTCCACATGTGTAATGTCCATGTCATGTTGGAAGGCTATTGAATCGCCTCAAGCTGTTCCTTCACCAACTTTGTTGACAACATTTGATGGTCATTCTCATAGGACGCACAAGATTATTCCAGCCTTTCCCATCTGTGTTGGGGAAAGGTGGTAGATATTGAAGTAGAAATAGTCGATGCGAATCTAGATTACAACCTCCTTTTAGGTAGGAATTGGATTTATGAGATGGACCTCATGAAGGGAGGATTGTAAAGGTTGATCAAATGGATTATTCTCTGGGTGACTCCAACGCATCTTCTGAGTCTATTGTTCCATTAGTGGAGAATCCCAAATAGCCTACAGAAAATTTAGGAGTTGGAATGTACTCTTCCTTGATGGGTACTTTTGATCTTCCTTCTCTTATAGCTAGAATTAATGCTATTTCATCCTCCAAGGGACCTTCTCAAAGAGAGTTCTTTAGAACTCATTATTTTTCAGACCCTTGGCCTTTACCCTCATCTACCACCATATTAGATGATAGGCAGGTAGGCAGAATGGCATGTCCTATGTATGTAGCAGAAATTGCTTATCAGTCTATTTTTAACTCTGCAGACTCCGATCCTACTCCTTTTTCACCAGAGGAGATGGATGGAGATGTGGCTTCGGTCTGGACGCTCAATTCGACTTCTTCTCAACATTTCTTAGATAATATCTTACCATTCAAATAAGCAATTCTAGAAGCAATGATGGGTGTTGATAGACCTTGGGATGATTTGCATCATCATTCGTATTTCCTCCCTCATTTGCAGGAAGTTGAGTAAAGTTTGTCCAGTCCTTCTACTAGGGATGTTCATGCAGTTTTAAACCCTTTCACCCCAGCACAGTTTTCTGCCGAAGGTAACATGTCTGTTATCTCAAAAAATGTACTGGTGAACATCTCTAGGAATCCCAACATCACTGAAAATGTCTTCATTAGAGATGATTGTTCCCCTGAAGAAATTCAAACTTATACTGATCTCTTCAAAGAGTTTCATGATGTGTTCGCTTGCTCTTTTGAGGAAATGCCTGTAATAGATCCATCTATAGTCCAGCATGAGATCAAGACGTACGAAAATTATAAACCTATTCATCAAAAACTTCAACCGATTAATCCTAGAAAAGCAGCAGCTATCAAAGCTGAAGTCGAGAAGCTGCTTAAGGCGGTTTCATATACCCGATTCTTTTAACTGAGTGGGTCTCCAATCCAGTCCCTATAGACAAAAAGCAAGGAATGATTCGAGTGTGTATTGACTTTAGGGACCTAAATAAGGCTTGTCCTAAGGACAATTACCCCACGCCCTTTATTGATCAAATCATTGATGAATGTGTGGGCAATGAGATTTTTTCATTTATGGACGGATTATCTAGTTATAATCAAATTACTATCCATCTAGAAGATCAACACAAGACAACTTTTGTTTGTCCTTGGGGTACGTTTGCGTACAAAAAGATGCCTTTTGGCCTAAAAAATGTTGGAACTACTTTTCAGTGGACCATGTGTTACACTTTTCATGACATCAAGCACATTATCGAACATATCTGGATGATTTAGTTGCTCGTTCTTGCAAGAGAATTGATCATCCTAAACATCTTCGATTGATTTTTGAGTGATGCTGTTTTTATAAAATCCGGTTGAATCCAAATAAGTGTGTTTTCACATTCACATCTGGTTGGTTGTTGGGATTCATCGTGTCAACAAAGGGGATTCGTGTAGATCCCTTCAAGGTTGAGGCAGTACTTTAGTTGCCTCCCCCATCGTCCATACATCAACTTCAGAGTCTCCAAGGAAAAATAAAATTCTTGAGGAGATTTATAGCCAATTATGCTGAGATCACAAAAGGATTTATGTGTTTGCTTATGAAAGGGGTCCCACTTTTATGGGATTATTTCGCACAATGATCTTTTGATGCTTTGAAAAATGCGTTAACCTCTGATCCTTTGTTGAGTCCACCTGATTATAGCAGAGATTTCCTCTTGTATCTCACTACAACAGAATAAACTATTGGTATGGTTCTGGTTCAGGAAGATGATGCTTTGTGTGAGCATGTAATCTACTATTTGAGCCGAGGCTTGGTAGGTCCTCAACTGCGCTATTCACCAATTGAGAAATTAGCCTTGGTAGTTGTCCATGCTATCTAGCAGCTTCGACATTATATTCTTCTTCGAAAAACATTCGTCTTAGTATCCGTTAATCCATTTCAGTTTGTTCTCAGTAGGCGAGTGATTGGGGAAAATATAATAGATGGATTGTCATTCTACAAGATCTCGAATTCATGTCGGCTAAATCTAAGAAATATTTAGTAATAGAGTTGATATCAGACCTGCCTTGTGAGGAAGAAATCATTCGCGAGGAAAATTTTCTTGATGAACATCTATTTCTTATTTCCTCTGAAGATCCTTGGTATGGATATATCATTATATATCTCCAGACTTCGAAGTTTCTGCCTGCTTTTTCCAAGGATGATCATAGAAAATTGCGTCACCTCGCTAAGAATTATATTATTATAGGTGACACCTTTTATCGTTGCAGGATTGATTCAATCCTTAGACATTGTCTATCCTTGGAAGAGGCTGAGTCAATGCTTAATGATTGCCACGATGGATCTTGTGGTGATCATCTATCTGGGCTTGCTACAACCAAATTTTTTTGTGAGCAAGCTACTTTTGGCCTTCGATCTTCAAATATTTTATTGATGTAGTCAAGAGATGCCATTCTTATCAGGTCTATACTTGGAAAATGTGCGCATATCCAACTTTGATTTTCCCTGTTATCATCGTTGGTCCTTTCACAAAGTGGGGAATTGATTTTACTACTTGTAATCCACCTTTAGCAGGAAATCACAAATATATCATCGTGGTCGTATACTACTTTACTAAGTGGGTTGAGGCCATGCCTACTTTCAAGAATGACAGTGAAACAACGACATTGTTCCTCTTCAATCAAGATATTTCCAGGTTCGGTATTCATAAGGAGACTGTCATTGAACATGGAAGTCATTTCCAAAATCAACTGATGTCTGAATTGGCTCTCAAGTTGGGTTTTCGGTAGGAGCATTCATCTTCATATTATGCTCAAGCCAATAGGCAGGTTGAAGCCATGAACAAATCCCTCAAAATAATCCTGCAAAGGAAGATTAACAAAGTTAGATCTAATTGGCACATCATGTTATATCCGACACTTTGAGCATACCAAAAGTCAGTTAACACTGCCACTGGTTTTAGTCCCTTTCAACAAGTTTATGGGTTGGAATCTATTTTTCCTGTAGAATGTGAAATTCCTTCCCTTAAACTGGCTGTTGAACTTCTTCATGAGATTTCTAGCCTGGAAGAACGCCTCATTCATTTGGAGCATCTTGACGAGTAGCGTTGAGATGATGCCACAATAAACGAAGCCCATAAAGAGAGGGTAAAAACTCAATACGATAAAGCCGTCCGTCCTAGAAATTTTTCTGAAGGCAACCTTGTCTTGGTCTACGATCAAGACAAGGATGTATTGGGGGTAGGCAAGTTTAAGTCTATGTGGTACAGTCCCTTTATTGTCAAGAGAGTTTTAAAAAATGGAGCTTATGAATTGATTAACTTTGGAGGAAACAAGTTGGCGAAGCCCAAAAATGGGCTCTACCTTAAGAAGTACTTTTCTTAGGCTTCGACGAAGAATTTACTTGTTTGTACATATCTATCTATCGGTTTTAGTGATGTCGATATTTTTGATCTGCTTTGGCAGGTATTGATGGACGGTTTGATATATCTAGGGTTCGTCGATGGTGCTAGTAGACACACCCAGAACCTTTCTTCCATGGCTTGGGTGATTTATTATCCATCTGGACAGTTGATGGTTTCGAGAGGAGTATGTATCGATCCTACTTCGAATAATATTTCCGAATATACTGTTGTTATTAATTTACTATCTAAAGCGATATCTCTTGATATTGATTCGTTAGTAGTTTATTTAGATTCATAGCTGGTGGTATCTCAACTGAATAACATCTATTGGGTACGAGATCCCTATTTGTATCGCCAATTTCTAAGAGTACGCTTATTGCAAAGATTATTTGTTTACATCACATTTGTTCAAATTCCATGATCAGAAAATTCCTTAGTAGATTCTATTGTTAATCAAGCATTAGATTGACATATAACTCATTCATCACATTAAAACATAAAAAATAACCGAAGTATCATATGTATATATGATCATCATAAAATCGTTTCTATATAGATAGAGTGTTTGTGTCCAAAATAATATACAAAATTCGGGACAAAATTCCCTACAAAATTTGGGCTTATGCCCATCATCATGTCTAATCACAAAAAGATCTGATCATCTCTCTAACGATCATACTTGGGATGAGCAGCTAGAAAGAAAACAACGACATTATCCACATGTCGAAATAGTCACACCCAGTCCCGTGGTACTCCCACCACGCGCCACTGCATCTCCTCTGGTAAGTCCTCTATGGCCACCATGGGTACTTGGTGAGTCAATCTCACCAAGTTTCTCTGGACTACATAGAGAACTCTCTCAGTCTCAGTGGCAGCCCCTTCGGCACCCCTTCCACAATGCCTATGTCGAGGAAGTCCATCAAGTCTCACCAGTCCCACATCTGAAACATGATCAATAAATTTTGTAAGTGTCTTGTCTCATCAAAAATATTTTTAATTCATTTATATTGAAAATACAAAAAATATTAAAATTCAAAAATTGAAAAAAAAAAATCATTGATATACCTATGGAACCCCATGCTACGTCTGGTGGCAATACTAGATCTAGATCTCCTCGGAAATCCATTCCGGTGTAGGGGTAGTCTTCGACTGCGATGACCTGTTGATCCCACCAAAGAAAAATCTCGTCATCAAAAGTCATCCTAGGGACCTCACCGCCCCCTAGGCGTTTCATCAAGTCATCCCATCTACTCATTCGCGGATCTCTCAGGCTACTGATGGTAGATAATACCTTGGGATGAAGCCCAAGTATGCTCTCAAAAAAGAATGAGCATACGATAGTGTTGTAACCAAAATTCTTCGTCTGACCCTTCTGGATGGAAGTGAGTTGTTTCTTCATGCTGGTTAGTAGAGGTATACACCAATCAAAGACAGTAGTGAGGCAATCCACTGTTAGGCTCATGGACACTCGTGAAGCCTGACGTAGAGCAGTAGAACCGTTTATCCTGACTATGGTAAATATTAGGATTTTCAATGATAAATTATCTACATACTTGATTGGAATATGACTTCCAAACTTTTCTAGGTCACCAGGATAGTATATGCAGAAATATTCTTCTACACTGAGACTACCTCTTGTCCTGTCAGTCGAGTGCACTCTCTCTCCCCTTAGAGAAAGACCTGTAATGAAATAAATGTCTTCTATCTCGATCCTCAGGAGCATCTGATCAATCACAAATGCATCATCTTCTACACTCCAGTAATGAATTAAAAGCAAAAGCAATCGAGTATTTGCCTTCATGTTTGGCATTTTGAAGAATTTTAACAAACCACAACCTCTCAAATCATCTAATGCGTTTTGATCATCCATCACTTGGTTATCAATGGCATTGTGCTCCCCTCATGCCAGGTAATTGTCATCCTGCTAAAAAAGACGTTTCAAATCATTAAATCAAAGTTTGAAATTTTTTACTCGCACACACGTGGGTTCGCTTTTTACACAGTGGCGTGTAGGGCCTTCGCATACGCGGGTTACCTGTATCCAACCCATGTGTACGTAGAATAAGTTTTTTAACATAATTTCTTACAGTCAAATTATGAAAAAACATATAAAAAGCATCAAAAACGATAAAAAAACATGATTAAAGCGTTACGTGGAAGATCTGAAGCAATTTGAACAGTTGAATTTGATGGAGGAAGTTTGTTTGAGTTTTTTCTCCATAGCTCCTTGCTCAAAACACAAATGGAAAAAATGTGACTCTAAAAGTCCTTATATAGGTTGAAAAATGAAAATCATTTTTTCTAAAGTGGACTTTTATTTCATGGACTTTTTGACCTTTTTGGCTTGGATTGTTAGGAATGGGTTGTTTTTTACAGGATATTTTGGAGACTTTTTTGAGAAATCGCTTTGGTCCCATGACTGCAAACCCGTCATGGCAGGTATCGCTTTCTTACTAGCATATAGTTTAGGGGATATCACTTTCCACTGCATTTTGCATACTAGCCTCCATACTGCGGTATTTTTGCCATAGGGTCGACCCCATCATGTTTTGATTTGCACACCATTTTCATCCACTAACTTTTAAAATCATGACGTGATGGTAGAGCCAACCTTTACATGGGCATCTTAGTTAGATCCTTGCTGACATATGTTGCCCATGCTGCTATATTGAGTAGGCTTGGGAGTCCTCTTTAGTCCTGCCATGACTTATGCATTGGAGATTCATTCTCGTTCTTCTTCACTAATTTCTAGCTTTATACCCTAAAGGATCCTTTGTGTTGAGTTATACTGCTGCATTGCATATTGACTATTTACACCTTGTGGCCTTGAGCCAACTTCACTTGGACTCATGTTTAAGCCACTTTTTGATTATGTCTTTTGCAAAATCAACATTGCAATCACTTAGGCTCTGCAACTTGATGCACTCTTTTACCTGTGGAAAGAACATTCCTTTAAGTGTCATTGACCAGTTTCACCACCTTGCATTGAGCATAGGAATGTTCTCCTCCCAGGAACTAGAGCATTTGCTTTTTCGACACTCGTTCTTTCCACTATACTATAGCATTCTTTTATTCTTTTTCAGGCTTCATAAATATGAAAAAGACAACAAAAATTATATATCCCAAAAAAGTGTGGGAATGGGACATTATTTCCATATTTGATGGTAGCTAGAGTTAGTTGTGTTGCCCTTGAACAAAGCACTCAAAAAGTAAGTCTTTCCTCCACTGGGATGGGATTTAATTTGACTTAGGGAGAGATTTAACCTTGTTATTGAGTCAATACTCCTTGGATTGGTTATCTCTTCCAATCATATGGAGAGTTTTTTGATACCTCATGCATGACAAACTTATACAAAGTTATCATATGCTGCCATGTAGTCACAATTGAGTCGTTCTTTTGTTCAAGGGAAGTAAACCTAAGTCAACCTCTCTGTAGTGTCTCTTGACCTATTTTTCAATCGATCATCCCTAGTTGTCAGAGTCATGTTCATTGTCACATCAGATATTTGGTCCTTTGCTCATGATGGTTTGAAAAGGTCTCCATTGACTTCTTGTTGGCGAGTCTTGCTCTTATTGACTAGGACAAATTGCTCTGAGGGTAGATCTAGAGCCGCACCCTGACCCTATTTTCATTATTGATAGGTCACCTTGTGCTCATCATCGATTAGTATCATGGGTCTTTGACTGAGTGGTTTCCCTTGTGTTCGACATCAGCTTTCATTATCACACATTGGGATTCATGCAGTGCCTTGGTTTCCATTTGACCCTATTGGTGGATTCCTCGCCTCTGTGTCAGCTTTCATTATTGGTTGGTTCAAAGGGTTTCTAACGTGCGTTAGTTACATCTTGTGTATGCAAGAAACGTGCTTCGATTGGGTTACTACATCTTTATTTGTTCGATTCCTTCCACATTATTGGCATACGGGTTACACTCGTGCTAGATTGATGAAGGATTCCGTAATGGCTTCCTTCTAGCGGATTTTTTCCCATTGAATTCGGCTCATTGCTATGGGAAAGAGATCTAGAGTCCATTTGGAAGTACCTTAGGGTTTGTAGTCATCAGTGGCAGACTCCTTTGCTATCGACAGTGGGAAAACATCATTGTCTCCTGATTGAAAGATTATTCCAAGTGTTCAACTACAACTCATTTATTCACACTTGTTAGATTGTATCGGGTACCTTGGCTCTCATCATCATTATCTGTGAGTAGTCTCACGTTTGTTTATGGTGTACATCAATGATCGGTAATCAAATGATTTCTCACATGGTTGACTTTAGATCATTTATTCCCATTGTGTAGAAATGTACCACGCCAGTCGAAGAAGACCTCGGGTTTGCATCAACGTTTCTTGGTTCACTTGTCAGTTTCTCTTGTTTTTGCTCGTTGACACCATCCACCTTATATGTTGTGGTTCCTTATAGTGGCATCATGTATGTTGGCACCCGAGTTGCAGTGTGGTACCATTTATTCCACCATTTGACTTGGTTCCTTTTGGATCAACTTTATGACTTCAATGATCAACTTCGTACTTTAGCATCATTAATTAGTTCTTTATATGTGATATTCAGACATGTACTTATTTGGATATGATCGAATGATCCATTATGTATTTTTCAGTTCCTTTATACTTGTATGCATATTGGATCCACTTTTCTTGACATGCAGACATGCTTTACTATTTTTGAGCATGGGTATGCCCACCTCAGACAACAATTTCTTTCTGATCTCTTTCACTAGCTTGGCACGTTGAATTCTAGTGAACTCCTCGGTCTCGACATGATTCCTTCTATACACTTAATAAATTTCGGCCATCATGTACCCCTTCTAACCTCATATATTGGGGGGCATCTATTATAGCACCATTTACCACTCTTGGTAGATATGATGCTTTGATTATGGCCTAGGGCAACCCTTCCTTCCACACTTGGTCCAAAATCTAAAAAACAACGTTTTATTTCCTATATGCTACTTTGCCCTGTGATAAAAGCGTGTACACATGGGTCATCATATACCCAATGTGCGTACATGTGTTAAAACACTTAAAAATAATAAATTTCGTTAATTTCGAGCGAAGTTTATAGGTTTTACCTGTTACTCACCTCCTACAACTCATGGCCCAACTGTTTCCCAACTGAAAAAACTAATTTGGAGAAGTATAAATAAACCTCCATGGGAAGGCCTTAAGAGAGAATAAATGAGATATTGATATTATAGTTGATTTATCCCTAATCGAGTCTAATGAAATCCCTGTGCCTCTTGCGTTCCCCAAAGCTTTAGGAAACCCTTGTTTCCTCTTTTGAGATATCCTTAATCCCTCTTGTGATATCCTTGTGTATGATGATGGAGGAAGATTTTTGAGGCCGGGAAAGGATGGATCCAAAGGACAGTTCCACTTGGAGCTGGAGGAAGACTTAGGTTGTAGTTTTCCACCTTTCTTGTAGCTTACATCAATAAAGAAATGCAGTTACGTTCCTAATATTTATCGTGTTTATGCATTGATCCATATTGTGATTTGTTTATAAATCTTATATTAATGCATAATTACTCATTCATTTATATGATCTAACGTATATATCATGAAAATGCTTTACGTTTCTACTGTTGTATATGCTTTGCTTGAATAATTTACAGGTTTCAAAGGCATCAGGAGAAACAGAGGGTTTGCACCCTACAGGATCTACCCAAACGTAGGACCTCCGGGTAAGGACACTTCTTCCCAGTTTAGTAGAATAAGCATTTAGATTGTTTGTCTAAGCATTTATTACTACTGTTTGCCCTCCACTATGTTGGAGTTTTCAACCCAAAACCCTAGGGTGTTCTCACCTGCAACAAAGATGAATTATATTTGTTTTTATGTTAGAAATATTTACTGTTTTTTACTTCGAAAAAAATTGACTTACAGAAAAATGTTTTTAAGTATAATATCATTTTACTTAATTTATATATATGAAATATTAATTATTTTTTACTTTGATAAAATTTATCTCACACCAAATTAATTATTTCAGGCAACGTTCTGGTTTGTAAGTAATCCAATTTCATGTAACATTTTACAAGAATTGACATTTTACTTTTATGAGTATTCCAATTTCATGCAACATTCTAGTTTTGTAAGTTATCCAATTTCATGTAACATTTTACACGAGTTAGGCATTTTAATTTTACGAGTACTCCAATTTCAAGCAACATTTTACAAAAACAACTACCTGCACCATAATCTTCTGCCTATTTTCACATCACTAGTTGCTATAATTTCTTTCTTATACTTTTATGATTGTTGGAAAGAACTATTGAATCTTCTCCCCATTGACCAGCAAGAGATTATGGGGAAATCACAGAAGAGCCACAACAAGTTGTCATCCTTCCTTCGAAGAAGGAAACCAATGGAGGGAAAGACATTATCCTAAATTAGTGGATGAACTCAATGTTAACCTAATATAGATGTTCAAATGTCCACAAACTTTTACCCGTATCTTTGTGTTTGGTGTAGGGGTTCGATGACATGCACAAGATTTGTATACAACACTGAGCTAATCCAAAGGGTCACTCGGGTCTCTGATCTACTACAATAGAGTTAAGATAATGATTGTTCTGCATATTCAAAGCACCAATGTCTCATAGTATTGTTAAATCTCATGTAACAACTACTAGAAAATCTCTATCATTAACAACATTATTATGTTGTTGCGATCCCGCCAATTCTAGGTCATGTCTTCCACTATATTGGTTTTCTTTTAGCGCTATGGATTAAATCACAGATTTCAGAAATTGGGCACTTCCTTTAGCAATAGGGAGTTTAAAGAGGCTGCTGATTGAATTCTCAAAGTTTAGTTGCCAAAAGGATGTGTATCATTTTCACCTTTTCCACGGATGTTTAGACTTGTTGATTGCCATTTATTAAAATCGAAGGATTGTACAAGAACTAATAGAGTTTTAACACCACGTTGAGGTAGTACTTTTCATATTATACCTTGATTTCTCTGTCTCTTAGTAAATCAGTAACAAGTTCAGCTGGTAGGCATATCGAGGTGTCAGGGAGAGAGATTGTTCAAAGTGATCCTTTACCTCATTCTTCTATAAGTGAATATTGTTTTATAATCTATTTGTTTGTAGGTAATCCAGAAAATAAGAATGATTTTAGTTGATAACTAGCTTTGGAATTCTCAAAAGCATGCATCAGAAGTGAGTAAGTGTTGGGTTTGATTAGTAGTTATCTTGGTGAGATTTGGCCAATGAGAAATCAAATATATTCATGATTGGTTTTTCTTGCAAAGGTTTTCCAAGATAAAATCTTGTTGTTATTATGCATGTAATTGTTTGCATTTTATTTATCTTTCCTTTTTTCAGATTCCTAACAATTGTATCAAAGTTAGATTTAGAGATGATAATTAAGTACAATGTGATTAGAGTGTCAAGAGATCCATTGATGTGATGGGTCCACTTGATAAGTAATGGAGGGACCTTATCTAATGCATATAGTGATAATGAAGCATGAAGTTACGAGCATGAAGGAGGATCTAGTGGGCTGATGGAGATCTGGAGCCCAAGGGTTTGAAGGCAATTTAAATGTTTATGGGTCTCTTCATTTTAGAGACCAAAGGATAAAATTTGGAGTATATTATCAAGCACTTTGTACATATTGAGCAACTAGTGCACTATGCCACACAGTGACTAGCAAACCATGATTTTAGGACAAATTTGTTGTTAAGGAGGCATATTAACTACATGGATATGAGAATGTGAATAATTCAAAGGAAGTAGCATATTTTTTTGAGGATGCGTAAGAAAACGAGGCACCATTCCACAGACGCAATAATAATTGAAACAAAAAAAATGAAGATAATTTTTTTAGAAGAAATATATAATCAGTGATTTTTCGTGTAGATTTTCCTGTAGATTCACAAGCTCATGCAACTTCCTAAGGCACAGGAAAAGAATCTACTTCTACTTTCAACTAGCGAAAGGCAATAGATTGATGAAAACAATATGAACAAGAAGAAGACAAATCAATGACACATAACATAATAAGTTTTTCTGGGGAGAGCCATTGCTCAAAACCATGCCTATTTGTATTGGATTAAATTAGAAATATGAGTGAATATACAAAGCTTGTTATCACTAGAAAAATTCCACACAAGTATGCTCAACTCTCTACCTCACAAGCCCGCTGTTAGCCAACACTTAGCCAATTTCCACTACCTGCCAAGCCCCTATTTCCTTGCGCAATTCCTAGGATGAATGTCCTGTATTTAAAGGGAATTCTGCTTCCAAAACTGTACAATCCTATTTAGGTCCTCTTCCTGATTGCATGCATGATATTTACAACTCAGTAAATCATACAACTGATAATACAATGTCCCTGCACTCTAGTCTCAACTGGGTCTTTCTCAGAACTGACGTGCACAAGTTTTCGATGAGTGAATCTTCAGTCATCTGGAGTAGCACTTGTGGATGCACTAGTGCAATAACTGACTACTAATCCTCTTCTAGTTCAACAAACAATTAGAACTAGTTTAACTGACTATAACTAAGTAAACCGAGTTATCTAATTACAACTCAATCTAAACTCATAATGGACCCCTAAAATTTAGGGAGAACATATACATGACTTCCAAAAGACTTCCAACTCGAAATTCCTAAGCTAATTAAGTTAATAAAACTTAATTAACTATTTACAAGTTGCTATGAGATAGAATTCAATTTCAATTCACTGTTTAATTCGAGGACAAATTAAACTGGAATTTCTTGTTGCCATTTCTCAACTCTCCCTCTCAACAAGAAAGGGATTATCTGCTACCTCAATCCTATCTCTGTGAAACTTGAATTTACATTTTGACAATGCCTTTGTCGAAATGTCATCATCTTTCTCCTCCGTGGGA
>APFE030881832.1:9928-36995 GCA_000404065.3 Pinus taeda | reverse complement strand
CTAGCAATATATGCTACTACATACTACTCTGACTCTAAAGCATTGTATTCTACATTGTTGATGTCTGACATGTTTTCCACCAACTACTATGCTGTTGTTGACACTTCCACTGTCAACACTACATCCATACTACAACTCCCTCTCAAATGTTGCATTTATGTTGTTGCTAGCACTGCCACTGCCAACTGCCACTACACTACAAACTATTGCTACTACTTTATCAGGAACAAAAAAACATCAAAAAATTATTGAACTAACTGTGTTCAGTATGATACCATGTGAATGCTAAAGCCTGACAGCTACTAGTCTCTACGCTGACCTCTAAATCTATTGCACTGCTCCTGACCTCTACTCTGTGCCATCTACATTGTTGCCCACTGTTCTCTGCATTGTTTAATCTCTGGAGCTCCTAGCCACTGCAACTGTCTCCCTGACACTCCTTGGCACCATCTGACACTAGTCCATCATGCTACCTCTGATTTGGGCTCCCGTAGCAAGGTATTGATCCAAGAGGTGGACTCCTCAAGGATCCTGCCCATCTGTAGCTCTTTTGAACTACAACTCCAAATCAACCCACCTCCCTCCTAGAGATGTGGCTGCCATATCTGCCAAAAAAAACAAAAATATCCTCTCTCCTTTGTGTCGCTGCTGGGCTAGCCTACGCACTCCCTAGTGGAGCTATTAAAACTGCCACCCCTTTCTACTACTCAACTCTAGAGAATTCAAATTCCTTGGCTAGGAATTCTCCAAGGAAGAAATTCCCTCAGTTGTGCTTCTCCTCTTTCTTTTAACGATTTTCTACCCAACAAACTTCATGTAGAAAAATCCACCTCCCACCATCTCCTCCTCACGCTGAGGTTTCAACATTGCTCCCTCTTCCCTAGCAAAAATTTGAACTGGGAGTCCTCTCCGTCGACTCTCTCGGAGAGACACTGCCTCGAAATTTCAGCCCTCTGGCTAAGAATTGTGCAAACCCTTTGGCGTTTCGAACTACTGCCTCTTGTAGATTTTTTGAACTCCTTCTTCTACTCAGCATTGGATCTACCGGCTCTGCTCTTCTTACTTCACCTGCAACTATGATACCATGTGAAAATTTCTCAACATGAATCCTTGTTGTAGCAAGCTGATGTTACTTCTCCTACTTGTTAATCCATACAAGTTATTTACTTTGTGCTATGAAAAATATCAAATTAAATGCTACTACAGCCTTCACTTAATTAAATTATAAGTAGAAACAAGAAACTTAGCAAGAAAGAAAATACAACACAATGACCACGTTGTTTTTGGACAAATGTCCCCAAAAACCCCAATGCAGGAAAACCGGTGCAGCAGCTGTGAGGGTTTATTATTAAGCAGTGGTTTCTAAATACAACTCTGGATGGCATTCATACAATCCAATTAGTGAGAAATACAACTGGCAGAGAAGAATTATGAGATTACCTCACTCTACCCGGCTAATCCCAGCTGTCCCGGCAGCTGAATCAACTATCCCCTGCTACAACTATGCAGCCCCTACGCAGTAACTGTGTGGGTCTGCGTGGATCTCTCTAAGGCTTTGCATCAGCTCAACTAGGAGACATCTTGCCTTCTAGAGCAGTTTCCAGCCCTCTGGGCTTAGAAATTTCAACTCCTCTGCAAAACTCAGACTTCTGCGTGGGTGACTAAGCTGCCTCTGCGTGAGCCCTTCCGGCTCAATATCAACTCTGTGTGGGCCCTTCTAGCCCAACGTTAACCTATCTAGTGTCTCTCTACCTCTCTTTACTGTGTATCCCGGGTCCTGGAGAAGATACTCCAACCCAACTGTCCCTGCCACTCACTGCAAGAAATCTCCTTGATCACAATTTCCTCCTGAGAACTTCTCACTTCAGAAATTTGATCTCTTGATCTCTCTGTGTGTTTTCCAATTGACATGCAAGCCCCTTCTTATATCTTCTTGTTGAAAAAAAAAAACCTAGATTAACTATTAATCAAAGGCTCAGATCATTTTGACTTGATCTCCGTCTTTTTTTAGAAGTTACACCCACAATTAGTTTAATACCCATAAATATTTTATTTTTCTTAAGGTTAGACTTAGGAACTCCATTAAAAATATTAATTATTTTAATAAAATCGTCTTTGGGTCGAATTTCCCAAAATGGTTTCTGGGTTCTTTGGAATGCATATGTGCAAGCCTCCCCGCAAAATTTGAGGCATGGAGCACATCTGATGCTACCCCAAACACCCCATGATCCCTCTAAAAACTAACCATGCACAATCCAGTAGCACTATACCTCCCATCGTCACCGATCTCAATATGCATTTGGAGATATTTATCCTCCAGGTCACTAAATAACTCCTTGTCGCTAGTCATGTGGAATGAATCTCCACTGTTTAAGTACCATACACTTCCCATCATTGATGACACCATGCATGCAATGAGGGAAAAGTCCAATTCAAATTGAGAGGCCAAAGCCTCACCTGCCGCTCCTCCTGAGAACTTCTTGGACTTCTTGAGTGGAAAATTTGAAGCAAAATGGCCCAGCTCATGGCAATGAAAGAATTTCACTTTTGTCATGTCTTTCTTCTTGCCTCCATGACAAGAATCCAATTTGGAATGGGAACATTTCCCTTTCCCCTTCTTCACCTTAATTGCTAAGGCACAATTTTCTTCATCATCAGTCTTTGATGAAGAGCCATCCCTGGTGTTTCTCTTGATCTCCTCCTATATCAATTCGACCACAATCGTTCCCAATCTGGCAACTTCTCCCAACCATTGACAAAGTCATGTTAAGTATGTGAACTCTTTGGGAGTCCCAAAAGAGAAAGACTCACCATATCATCCTTGGGAACCATGATTCCAACACTTCCAAGCTCATCACGACATTGAGTGAACTTGGTCAAGTATTTTGGAATCATCTCACCTTTATCCCTTTTGATTTTTTGAAGTTTGTCCTTTAGTTCCAATTTCCTTTGAATACTGTTGTTATGATACAATTCTGTCAATGATTTCCACATAGCATACAAAGTTTCCTTGCCATGGAGACTCGAGACAATGTGGTCTCGAACTCCCTCAAGGATTATCCACCTCGCCTTTGCCAAACATTTCTTCCATTCAGCCAGATTCTATGCACCCGATGTTGCTAGCTTAGGAATGTCTTGATCAACGAATTCCTTCAAGCCATTATCCTCTAGCACAACCTTCATTCTGTCCCTCTAGGCTATATAATTCGAGCTGACTTCCGAGGCATACTCGAGTTGCAAACCGTAGAACACCATCTGTCGATCCCGAAGTGTGTATTGCAAATTACAATTTCCCCTGTAACCCAAACTCAAAAATTTGAAATCTCCTCTAGTATATTGTCTTAAACTTCGATACCATGTATATTTTCTTATAGATTCATAAGCTCATGCAATTTACTAAAGCATAGGACAAGAATCTACTTCTACTTTCAACTAGCGGAAGCCAATAGATTGATGAAAACAATATGAACAAGAAGAAGACAAATAAATGACACATAACATAATAAGTTTTTCTAGGGAAAGACACTGCTCCAAACCCCGCCTATCTGTATTGCATTAATCATAAATATGAGTGAAAATACAAAGCTTGTTCTCGCTAGAAAAATTCCGAACAAGTATGCTCAACTCTCTACCTCACAAACCCGCTATTAGCCAACACTTAGCCAATTTCCACTACCTTCCACACCCCTATTTCCTTGCACAATTCCTAGGATGAATAACTGGTATTTAAAGAGAATTCATGCTTCCAAAACTACGCAATCCTAATTAGATCCTCTTCCTGATTGCATACATGATATTTACAACTCAGTAAATCATACAACTAATAATACAATGTCCTTGCACTCTAGTCTCAACTGGGACTTTCTCAGAACTGACATGCATGAGTTTTCGATGAGTGAATCTTTACTTATCTGGAGTAGCACTTGTGGATGCACTAGTGCACTAATTAACTTCTAATCCTATACTAGTTCAACAAACAGTTAGAACTAGTTTAACTGACTATAACTTAGTAAACTGAGTTATCTAATTACAACTCAATCTAAAATCATACTGGACCCCTAAAATTTAGGGGGAACATATACATGACTTCCAAAATACTTCCAACTCAAAATTCCTAAGCTAATTAAGTTAATTAAATCTAATTAACTATTTACAAGTTGATATGAGAATATAATTCGATTTTAATTCATAGTTTAATTCAAGGACAAATTAAACTAGAATTTCTTGTTGCCATTTCTCAACATTTCGCACCACTAGAAATGCCATCAAAGTAATTCCTCAAACTTTTTCCATATTTATCTAAATTTAAGAATTAAATAATAGAGTGAAAACACTATGATGGATATAAGTTGATACGTTATTGAGAATTAGTACTCCCGCTTTGCTCACACACTAGCCAAGATACCATTGAGTAAGAATGCATAGGAGTACATGTACATTCCATTGTAATCCCACCACCTCATAGATCTTCGAGATTCTAGGTAACTTTGACCAAGAAGATAACTCCCAAGTGTCCACTTCATCCGAACAAGACTTTGCATAGCACTGTATACCCATATCCCAAAACCATTTATACCCCAAGTTACTGCAACTATGCTCCCTGATATGATGCACAACATTTCAAAAAGTATCATTACATAAACCATAAAATATTTTCTCGTGGAATGAAACAATTTCCATGTTTTCATATGTAAATATAAAATCACGCAGTCCATGCCGAAAGAAATACCAATCACTAATAGTAACACAATAATTCTGGGAATAAAGAGTAGCATGGAATGTGTATGATACCATTTGTTACTACCTCCTTCCAACGAAATGAGAAATATCCAACTAATTGAACAAATCAAGTTGACAAAACTTATTGCACATGATAAGGTTCTGAAGCTTAAAATATTGACTTGGAATGGAAATTTGGGCACCTAAGAAGCATGGGGTTAGGTTTGAACCCTGAACTTCACGTCCCCAAAATCAAGACTTCTTTCACTACTAAACGCGTTACTGCATGTAATAGTATAATTTATGGTATATCTCAAGCACATTATAATTTATTAGCACATAGGTGTTTATATGGCTAGGACCACAGGGATCCAATATAACAAATCCTTAAAACTAAAAGTAACGAAAGTGACGGGAGGACTTAGTTCAAGTCATTTGATAGATAAACATTTTACTGTGAAGTTTAAACCTTCAGTGCAAACCTCAGAAAAAACTTGAAAACCCACTAAATGTTGGAAATACTGGGGGGGATGAATTAGTATTTCTTTTTAATTGTTCATTTTATCACCAAAACATTTATATATGGAACAAAGAAATAGATAGTTGGAATAAATGCTTTTATTAACATAAACAATGCAATGAAATAGATACAATATATAAATGGTTGCAATCAGTTACTAAGCACCAACTTGGACTTTTTAGAGGCTCCAACGTCCAGAGCACCAACTTTGTTTTGCCAAGGCAACAATCCTAGACTTAGGAGCACCAACTCCCAAGGATTCCAATCCTTTCAGTTTTGTGGCTCCAACCTCGCGCATTCCAACCCTTTATGATCAACTATTATAAACTATTTTGTTGTAGTTCTCTGCTCCCAAGCCTACTAAGATTATGCTTCACCCTTGTTCTCCTGCTTCTCCTACCTCTGCCTGAACTTCAGCTTTCTCTTGCTTTGCTTATTCACACACTGAGTCCTTTCCTTGTTTTTCCTGTTTTATGTATTCCTGATGCCTCTAATTGTTCGTTTCCGCTTTCCGCTAGCTCTTCGACTTCCTCAATGCTCGCTTCAACTTCCTCTGCACTGGCTTGTTCTTTGGCTTCCCGTCTCTTCATGTTTCTTTGGCTTCCTCTGCACTGGCTTGTCCTTCAACTTCCTGAATTTCGACTTCCTCTATCTCTTCGAGTTCACCAATACTCCAGGGACACGTAAATTCAGAAGAGAGGACCAAAATACATAGAGCAAAACATGTTGCGTATTAAAACTGTAACAACGCTCCTTCTTCAATAATAATAATAAAATACACAGGACTTTATTATTTACGAAGAGATTTCATTGCAGAGATAGTACCAACAAGGAGGCCCCACATGCTATGTCACCATCATAATCGCAATCAGCATCGTTCAGGCCTACTGAACTATCGAAACCATTATTTATGCATTTTGGCCTTTAAAAACCTCGAGCAATACATTTTTTGAAATACACAGGAATATATGAGAAAACCCGACCAAAACACCAAAGTGCAGACTTCAAAAACATTATAACCGCATCTATAACTGCATCGGGTTCGTTCCTCCATAACGTTATCGCAATCAACAATCTCGGCTTCTGGAGGTCCTTTATACGTCGAGCCCATGACATCGCCGATGGCCGACGGCCTATTCTTCTGCGGATGCGATATAGTATTGAGCCAAACTGTAATTTTGCATCAGGTCCGCAACATATATCGCAATCGACGCTTTCAGGGGTATCAGCCCTTTGTATATTGCAATATGCGAGTTCCGATGGGCAAATGCGATATAATATTAAACCATTGTGTAATGTTGCAGCAGGTCCACAACATATTGCAGTTATATGATATATATATATATAATATATATAATATATATATATATATTATATATATATATATATATATATATATATATATATATATATATATATTATATATATATATAATATAGATATATATATATATTGCAAATTTGCATGTTTTAACGTGGCAAGACTTAAAGGCCCGAATATATGAAATACACTTAAAAACCACTTTGAAGCACTTACCGGGACTTCCACTGTTTATTCATCCGAACATATATGTCTCATTGGGTTCGCACATATATATCGCTATCGGAGGTTTCAGGTAGTGGCTCATAATAGAACCCGCTGATATGATTTCTCCGATATATGTATATTCCGCCTCCGATAGTGTATTCTGATATATATGTAAACTCTGCCTCCAATAGTGTATATTGCATACATATATATATACTCTACCTCTGATAAGTTCTTCCTAGGCATATATGTATGACATAAAAAAAAAGCTCCTCCTGTAGCTCTGATAGCTCTACTTGGCTTCCTCTGGCTCCTAGAATATTGCCATATTAACATCAATGACAATCTATGTCAACAATCTCCCCCTTTGTTATTGATGGCAATATTCTTCTTCTCTCCCCCTTTGACAACAATGGCAAAGGAATGCATACGGACTCCCCCTGTCGAACTGCTCCCCCTATCTTGCAAGATTTTTATGAATGAACTTAAGTGATGCTAAAGAGATAACCCCCATCTTTTGACAAAGATGTTCAAATGCTTCTTGAGGAAGAGGTTTTTTGAAAATATCAGCGATCTGTTCCTTGGTATTGATATATTCCAAGATGATGTTTTCTTCAACTACTGGTTCACGAAGGAAATGATACTTGATTGGTATATGTTTGGTTTTTGAGTGCATCACTAGATTTTTGTTGAGACTGATAGCACTTGTGTTATCACAATAGATGGTAATTGGTTGATATGTAGCTATGTTGACATCATTTAAAGCTTCCTTCATCCATAGTATTTGAGTACAATAGTCTGCAGCAACTATATACTTGGCTTCGGTTGTGTATAATGATATAGATGTCTGTTTTTTGTTGAGCCAAGATACTACACGGTCTCCCAGAAAGAATGCATTTCCACTAGTACTTTTTCAATCATCTACACTTCTGGCCCAATCAGCATCGGTGTATGCAATTACCATCAGTGTTGGGCTCTTACGGTACCAAATATCGAAATCCGGAGTTCCTTTTAGATATCTGAGAATTCTTTTTACAAATAACAAATGGGATTGTTTAGGAGTAGATTGAAATCTTCCCGACATTCCTACTGCCTACATTATGTCTGATCTCGTAGTAGTTAAGTACAGAAGGGCTCCAATTATTGACCTGTAATGAGTTGCATCTACTAGAGGGGAGTCATCATTTTCGCTCAATTTGCAATTTGTGGTCATAGGTGTGCTCATGGGTGCACAATCTTCCATTCCATATCTGTTAAGCATGTCTTTAAGGTATTTGGCATGAGATATAAACAATCCTGCTCTGGTTTGAGATACTTGTAGTCCAAGGAAGTGAGATAACTCTCCTATCATCGACATCTCAAAATCTTTTGACATGTTTTGAGAAACTTCATGGCTCATCTCATCATTATTGCAAGCAAAAATCAGATCATCAACGTAAACAAGTGTGACTAGTAACTTACCTTCATCAGCCTTTATGTAGAGATTACTTCCTGCCACTCCCTTCTTGAAGCCTTGTTGTTGTAGATAGTGATCCAATCTTTCATACCAAGGTCTGGGAGCTTGTTTCAACCCATATAATGCCTTTTTCAACTTACAGAGTATTTTCCTTCTGTTAGATCAAACCCTTCTGGTTGCTCCATGTAGACTTCTTCCTTGAGTTCCCCATTCAAAAATGTTGATTTTATGTCCATTTGATAGATTTTGAATCCTTTCGAGCAAGCAAATGCCAAGAACATCCTAATAGCTTCCATATGAGCTACTAGTGCAAATGTTTCTTCAAAGTCAATTCCTTCAATTTGTGAATAGCCTTTGCAAACAAGCCTTGCCTTGTTTATGATGATTTGTCCATCTTCATTCATTTTGTTTTTGAATACCCACTTGATTCCTATAATGTTTTTGTATTTTAGACGAGGTACCAACTCCCATGTCTCATTCTTCTCAATTTGTGATATTTCTTCTTCCATGGCTTTTACCCAATGAGGATACTTACTTTCTTGAGTGTATGTTTCTGGTTCTATCATGGATAGAAGAGCAATATCGTTTTTCTATGGTGTATTTATCATCCTTCTTCGGGTCTGCATCCCTTCATCTCTGTTGCCAATAATATGCTCTTCTAGATGATATTTCTGGAGAAACTTCATCTTTGAAGGGGTATGAGGTGGTTCTTTTTCCTCTTCTTCTTCTTCCTGGTATATTTCTTCTTTTTCTAGTTCTTCTTCTTCAATGAAAGGATCAACTTCGTGTTCTTCAATTTCTTCTTCTGGAAGGTCTTCATCAATCTTTACATCAATGCTTTCAACTATTTTTCTTAGTTGATTATGGTAGCACTTGTAGGCTTTGCTCCATGTAGAGTATCCAAGGAAGATCCCTTCATCAACCCGAGAATCAAACTTTCCTGGTGAGCCATCATTGATTTTTATGAAGCACTTGCTTCCAAAGATCTTGAAGCACTTTACTGAAGCAGGTCTTCCTTTCCATAGTTCATAAGGAGTTTTTTTCACTATTTGGTCTTAATTGAGTTCAATTCAAGGTATAGACAGTTGTCCCAACTGCTTCTCTCCAGAATTTTGGCTACAAATCTGCTGCTAATAGAATTGTTCTTACCATTTCTTGAACTGTTCAGTTTCTTCTTTCAACTACCCCATTTTGCTGGGGTGTTCTGGCAACAAAGAATTCTCTTTTAATTCAATGTATTTTACAGAATTCATTAAATTCTTTTGATGTGAATTCTCCCCCTCTATCTGTTCCGAGGCACTTAATCTTTGTGTCCTTTTCATTTTCTACAAGAACTTTAAGATTATTAAAACACTCAAATGCTTCAGATTTATATTTTATAAAATATATCCACATCATTCTAGTGTAGTAATCACAAATAAAACAAAGTACCTTTCTCCTTGGAGTGCCTAATTTCTAGTTGGTCCACATAAATCAGCATGGATGATCTCCAAAGGCTTTGATGTACAGAACTCCTTTGTCTTGTGGCTGGTTCTAGTTTTCTTTCCATGTTGACATGGACCACATACTCCTTGATTTGGTTTGAATAGCTTTGGGATGTCTCGTACAACTTTAATCTTGCTAATATTGATCAAGTTCTTGAAGCTTGTATGTCCAAGTCACTTGTGCCACAACCAACTTTCATCTATTTGACTTAATTAGCATTTATCTTCTTGAATCTTATTCAGAATGTAAATGTTGTCTGGTGTTCTAACCCCTTTCGCCCCAAGTTCCCCTGAGGAAGAGTTCATTATTTCACAGCCTTTGGTGCTAAAGACAACATTATGTCCTTGATCACAGATCTGGCTAACACTCAAGAGGTTGTGTTTGAGCCCGTTTACTAGAAAAGCATTTTGGACTTTTCCTTTTCCATTGATAAGATTAACAGTTCCCTTTCCAGCAATTCTGGCAGATCCACTTCCAAAGGATACATTTCCTTCCGTTTTTCTCAATGAGACAAACTTTCTTTTATCCGCTGTCATGTGTCTGGAGCACCCACTATCCACAAACCAATGATTTTCATTATTTTGAGCATATAGAGCCAGGCCACATTTATCCATGTTGGGATTCTCACTACTTGCTTTTCCTCTTTTGAGTGGGCAATTTCATTCATAGTGTCCATTATTGTAGCATAATGAACAAATCAGATCAAATTTGGTCAAGGGATCAAACGAATTGAAGGTTTTGATTTGTCCTTGCCTTTTGGGGCCATATGGTTTGATTATATGATCCTTTAGCTTTGGTGTTTCACTCTTGCGAGCCATGCAATGTCTGACTTGATGACCAAAGTTTTTTACAATGAAAACAATGTTCAAGAAAGATAGTTTTATACCTGTTGTAAGATAGTTTTATACCTATTGTAGTAGCCATGATTTGAGTCAAATTCCTTCCTTGGAATTACTCTCGCTTCATTATTTGGATTTGAGATAGGCCTTTGATGGAATACTGGTTTGTATCTGCTGTAATATCCATGATTCGAATCCACATTTTTCTTTGGAGGTATTCTCTCTTCATTCTTTGGATCTGGGATGCACCTTTGATGACATACTTTTTCTTCTTTTGGGTTACTGGAAAGTGCATTGGCATAGCTTTTTGCACTATTCTTAGTGCTTGATGATTCTCCCTTAAAGCCTATTCTAGACTTGTCACGTTGAGGTTTTTTACTTTTTAGGATAGTCTCAAGTATTTCAGAGCTTTTC
Source organism: Pinus taeda (assembly GCA_000404065.3). Classification (NCBI taxonomy): domain Eukaryota; kingdom Viridiplantae; phylum Streptophyta; class Pinopsida; order Pinales; family Pinaceae; genus Pinus; species Pinus taeda. Next base: position 26,035 of record APFE030881832.1, on the reverse strand, counting down.
CAACCCTTTTTAACTTGCTCCAATTCCTTCCTCAAAGATACTATTTTGGCTTCACGTTCTTCACAAGTCTCTTCTTTTAATTTTAGCTTTGTTTCCAAGAGATTGTCTCTTCTTCTTGTTTCATTGTTTTCTACCTTGAGAGAAATGATTTTATTCCATAATTTCCTATTTTCTTCAATGGCACTCATTGACAGTTCATCTACATTTCCTTCAACCCCTGGGTCATCATCATTTGTGAATGCCATGAATAATGTTTCTTGGCTTTCAGCATGGTCACTTTCCTCAACTGATTTCTTTTTGATGACTACAAATTCATCCTCATCAGACTCATCTTGCTTAGAGAAGAAGTTCTTCTTATTGATCCCTTTCTTTTTGTATACCATTCTTTTAGAATTTCTTTCATCATCACTATCATGTTTATGAGGACATTTTGTAGCATAATCACTTATTTTTCCACATTTTAAACAGATAAGAGGGTACTTACCTTTTAGCTTAGATCCTCTCTTTAGCTTTCGTACAAATTGAGCCAATTCGGATTCCACATCGGATTCATCACTACAGTCATTTCTTTCTTTCCCCTTCTTTGATTTTGAAGCCTTGAATGCTGCATCTTTGGAGATTGGGCCACCTTTTCTCATCTCATAGGCAGTGAGGATTCCATGGAGTTCATCCATCTTGAGAGTATCTAGATCCTTTAATTCTTCTATGGCGCTTATTTTGGAGTCAAATTTGTCTGGAAGAGATCTTAAGACCTTTTGAACAATGGTACTTTCTTCAATGTTTTCGTCCAATCCTTTAAGAGAGTTGACCACTTTAGCTACTCGGAGAAAGTATGTTGCAATATCTTCTTCATCTTCCATTTTTAGAATTTCAAATTGCCTTCTATGAGTTTGATGCTTTGCCTTCTTGACTTTTGAGTCCCCATCATACAAGCCAATTAGCTTATCCCACATTTCTTTGGCAGAGTTACAATTCATGACTTTTGTAAACTCGAAATCAGTGATTCCACTAGTGATGGAGTTCAAGGCTTTTGAATTTGCAATGTAGGCTTTCCTCTCATCTTTATCTATTGGAAGAGTGGAAGGAATTAGGTAGACATTTAGAATCGAATGCCAGAGTTCGGGTCCAAGGACATTAAGTAGTAAGTCATTCTCTTTTTCCAAAAACCAAAATTGGTGCCGTTGAACAGAGGAGGTCTTCCTGATGCTTCATGATTTCTCATCATGACTACGAATCCTTCTTCAAGCTATTAGGCTAATATGAAGAAGCCCACTCTGATACCAATTGTTGGAAATACTGAGATGGGGGGGTGGTTGGGGGTGAATCAATATTTATTTTTAATTGTTCTTTTTATCACCAAAACATTTATATATGGAACACAGAAATAAATAGCTGGAATAAATGCTTTTATTAACACAAACAATGCAATGAAATAGATAAAAATATATAAATGGTTGCAACCAGTTGCCAAGCACAAACATGGACTTTTGTGAGGCTCCAACCTCCAGAGCACCAACTCTATTTTGCCAAGGCAACAATCCTGGACTTAGGTGCACCAACTCCCAAGGATTCCAATCCTTTCAGTTTTGAGGCTCCAACCCCGTGGGATCCAACCCTTTATGATCAATTGTATAAACTTTTTGCTGTAGTTGTCTGCTCCCAAGTCTGCTGAGCTTATGCTTCACTCCTGTTATCCTACTTCTCCTGCCTCTGCCTAAACTTCGGCTTTCTCTTGCTCTGCTTATTCACACACTGAGTCCTTTCCTTGTTTTTCTTGCTTTATGTATTCTTGATGCCTCTGACTATTCATTTCCGCTTTCCACTAGCTCTTCAGCTTCCTCAATGCCCGCTTCAACTTCCTCTGCACTGGCTTGTTCTTCGCCTTCCTAGCTCTTCATGTCGCTTTGGCTTCCTCTGTGCTGGCTTGTCCTTCGGCTTCCCGACTTTCATCTTCCTCTGTCTCTTCAAGTTCACCAACACTCCAGGGACACATAAATTCATAAGAGAGGACCGAAATACACAAAGTAAAACATGTTGCATTTTAAAACTGTAACAACACTCCTTTTTCAATAATAATAATAGCATACACATGACTTTATTGTTTACGGAGAGATTTCATTGGAGAGATAGTACCAACAAGGAGGCCCCACATGCCACGTCACCATCACAATTGCAATCGGCATCGTTCAGGCCTACTGAACTATTGGAACCGTTATATATGCATTTTGGCCTTCAAAAACCCTGGGCAATACTTTTTTTGAAATACACAGGAATATACGAGAAAACCCGACCGAAACGCTAAGGGCGAACTTCAAAAACGTTATACTCGCATCTATAATTGCATTGGGTCCGTTCCTCCATAACATTATCGCAATCAGCAAATACGTCGAGCCCATGACATCGCTAATGGCCGACGACCGATTCTTCTACGGATGTGATATAGTATTGAGCCAAACCATAATGTTGCATTAGATCCGCAACATATATCGCAATCAGCGCTTTTAGGGGTATCAACCCTTTGTATATTGCGATATGTGAGTTCCGATGGGCGGATACGATATAATATTAAACCATTGCGTAATGTTGCAGCGGGTCCGCAACATATCGCAGTTATATGATATTTATATATATGTATTGCAAATTTGCATGTTTTAACGCGGCAAGACTTAAAGGCCCACATATATGAAATACACTTAAAAACCACTTTGAAGCACTTACCTGGACTTCTGTTGTTTATTCACTTGGACATATATGTCTCGTTGGGTCTGCACATATATATCGTTGTCAGGGGTTTCAGGTAGTGGCTCATAATAGAACCCGCCGATATGATTTCTTCGATATATGTATATTCTGCCTCCAATAGTGTATTATGATATATACGTAAACTCTACCTCCGATAGTGTATATTGCGCACATATATATAGAGTCTACCTCTGATAGGTTCTTCTTAGGCATATATGTATGACATAAATATATTGCTCCTCCTATAGCTCCGATAGCTCTGCTTGGCTTCCTCTCGCTCCTAGAATATTGCCATATTAACATCAATGACAATCTATGTCAACACTAAAATGTCTTTAAATCACAGTTGGGTTTTAACCTTACGGGAGTAATGTAGTTGCATCCTTCCAATCAAACCACCCACATTATTTTAATCACCTACCATTAATGTATGGTAGGTGAGTTGTTGAATTTCAGGACCTAATTAATGAAATAAATACAGAGAAAGCCACATTATAGAGACAAACATCCAAGATCCAAAATAGAACATAACTGTGCAAGGTATTAGAAAAATTCAAGATACCCATTGTCTTAAATCCCAAAAAAATCCCAATGGAGGGCCATGTGAGAAGCCTTCAAGCCAATGTTGGGCCCGGTAATAGAACTATTGTTGTAACATTTAAAAAACATAAAGCAAAACAAGATGAGAAGCAATTGAAGGCAATGCAAACCTGAAGTTATGGAAGCAAGGAGCTTCAAGTGGTGTCCATACAGACAAATAGCTCACTGGCCTAGGGTACCATGCGAGACATATTTTGGGCTAGCCTTCAAATTTTTGACAAGAATTCACTCGTGTAGACCACTGGAAAAAGTAGAGAAAGAGAATGCATAAATAAAATATTACGAAAAAAATTTTGCACTGGGACAAGATAAAGTGATAGGAGGACTCAGGTCAAGTTATTTACACAAATATCAAATGACCTACCAAATAAAATAAACACAAAGAAAGCAAGAAGAAAGCCACTTATTGCTATGATGATCCAACCATGGAAAATATTCTAATTGCCTAATGCACAAGATTAACAACACATAACCAAACACATCAGCATGGGAGGGATGTTCTTCCTAGAGGAATGCCTTATGACGTAATTAAAGAGGATGGCTCATTTTCCCATTAGGTATTTCAGAAGAAAACCCATACTGAGTAGTATCTTCATGCTAGGTCCCATAATTTCCCTGCTCTAAAGTTGGGGGTTCTCTACACTCTAGCTACTTGAGCTATGAGGGTTTCTGATGCTGACCATTTTTCTAAAGAGAAATCCCATCTCTTGAAGGTTTTTGTCAATAATGGTTACAGTAAAAAACAAGGCCTTAAAGCCTTCCTCAAAGCTTGCAAAAGTCCTAAGGCTAAGACAAGCCCTAATGATCGTAGTTCTGGAGTTCACCTCCCCTTCATTCAGGGATGACTGATATGATTGCAAGAATCCTAAGGAAACACAGCGTGCCCTCTACTTTTCGACCCCTAAACACCATAAGAAGTTCCTTAAAATCGGCTAAAGACCCTGTGGACCCCAAGGATATGAAAGGTGTTTATGTCATCCCATGCTCTTGTGGAACATCATGCATTGGTGAAACATGCCAATCCATTAATCAAAGGATTAAGGAACACGTTGCTAATATCAAGCATGGAAGGACCCCCTCTTCGGCCTTAGTAGAATATGCTGAGAAGACCAAACATCAGATATGCATTGAGGAGGCTAAGGTCATTGCGAAGATTTCTCACTTTCATCACCACAAATTTAGGGAAGCCATAGAAATTGAAAGGAGGCCTAGTAATCTTAATGGGGACGACGGTTGGAAAATTAGTAGCTGCTGGATTCCAACCCTTTCCTCTTAGCTTCCTTCCTTTCTTTTCTCCTTCTCCTTCTTTCGGTCTTTTTATTCTTAATTTGCCCCTGAGGTTTGTTCTTTTATCCCTCCCTTTTTTTCAAATAATAATAAAAATAATAATAAACAATTAAAATTAAAATAAAATTAGATTATACATATAATTTAAAATTAATGAGAACCAATTTAATTATTTTTTCTTTTTTTAATAACTAATTATAATATTTTTTCCTTTAACTTAATTGATGTTTTATTTGATTATTTCTTCCATTTGTTTGAATTAGATTATAGTCCTTTATCTTACATTTTTATCTTAAGGATCATGTTAGTTTATTATTATCATAAATTCTTTCTCCTTTTCTCAATAACTAGTAACTAAAAAATAATATATTAATAAACAATTAAATAAAATTGGTTATTCATATTACATTTAAATTTAATGTATAACTAATTTAATTATTTTTTCTTTCCATAAAATTATATATATTTCTTCTAATTAAAATTTCCTGATTAAGTTATTTATTGAATAATAGTTATAGTCCTTTAATAATATTTATTTAAGCAAATAATTTATATATTATTATAAATATTTTATTTAATTAATTAATAATTCTATAATAATATATATATAATATATTAAAATAAATAATCTTGTCTTTTTTTCTAGTCTACAAAAATATGTTTTTCCCCATAGTGTTTAAAGGTCTTGACTCACATTTAACACCCATGACTAATTTTATGTGTCCGAATGATGAACCAACTCGTGAGTCGAAACGTATTTCAAATTGTAATTAAAAATGTTATAAAATTAAATTAAATTAAAATATATATAAAATGTTTTGATTATGAAATAAGTTATGGTTTTTGGGCATGTGGTATTGATAAGCTATGGTATTGGCCCATAGTATTGTAACAAATCCTATTCACAAATTCATAATATCCATGGCAAAGTGGGGGTGAATATCCATGGTTAATAATATTTTCATATTGTTATAAAATATTTTGATAGTAAAATAAGTTTTTTTCTTGGGCACGTGGTATTGCTAAGCCATGGTATTGGCCAATGATATTGTAAAAAATCTTATTTACAAGTTAATATTATCCATTGTAAAGTTGGAGTGAGTAGCAATGGTTAAGAATCTTGTCATATTGTTATAAAATATTTTGATTATGAAATAAATTATGGTTTTTGGGCATGTGGTATTGATAAGCCATGGTAATGGCCCATGGTATTGCAACAAAGCCTATTCACAAGTTAATAACAAAATCAAAATATAACAAATTGAATTTTAAATGTTTACAGGCATTTGGGGTTTATATTATTTTAACTTTTTATTTATTAGTTTTTAACTTTTTGTTTATTATTTTTAACTTTTTATTATTAATTGAGCCAACATTTAAATGTTTACACTCATCTCCATATCACTTTTAACTTTTTATTATTTTTTAATGAGTCGACATTTAAATTTGTTTACATACTTACATTATACCTACACTGGGTTGTAGAGAGCCTCTCAGCCCAATAAAGCCCCTCAATTTTTCACATTGCACTTTCCATATAGTAAATTATTTTACATATATAGGTTTTGGGATGTTACCATTGACAATGTACCAAATTCTCGTGCTCCTAAGAATGTCAATCAACATTTGTTTCTAAATTTTTATGCTAAAATGAGTAAACTAGGAGCAATAACCAACTTGAAATTCACAACGATGAATTAAAACCAAAACTCATAAGAAGATTGCAAAATGTCTCAAATCTGACAATAAATATGGAATCTATTTGATAAATTAAGTAGCTTCAAAAAAATATTCACTCAAAACTAGGTTAGAATGAGCAAGTTATTAGGTTTAAAGATCCCAAAGTGAGGACATTGTTGACCTTTTTGACAAAATTATAGATTTTGAGAGACTAAAAAGAAGAATTGTGGAAAATGTCTTGTACCATTATAGAGTACATATAAAAACAAGCTTAACTAAAAATTGCATTGCAATTGAACACACAAAAAGTCTCTATCACAAAATCATCATCAATTTCAAAGTATAAATCTTGTAACAATGCCTGGTTGATTTTCCATGAGCAGGAGTCGAGGTTGTGAGAAATTATTCACTCCTTGATAGTGAGCAAGGCTTCTAGTATCCCTTTTGATGCTCTAGTGTATCTATGAGATATTTTTCATGGGAGGACGATGGTGGCGCTGAAGAAAAATCACTTTTGCAGACCCATTTCTTTCTACTCCCTTTTCCTATTTCACAGTCCCTACTTAAGTTCCCATAAGCATGGAAACAATAAAATTTTAAGGATATGCCCTTGTAATCAATATTCCAGTAGTGAGTGCTGGATCCTACACTAATGGATATAGACTCGGGAGCCATAGAGATAGGTTTAATCCAACCAATATGTGGGTATCACCATTACTCCTGTTTATTAGTAAGAAAGACATGCATCATAGTAAAAAAAATAGGGAACTCCTCACCTCTTGAATGACACTTTCAAAACAAAATATTGGTGCGAGAGTTGGTAAACAAACCCAAATAGGAACCAAATCCATCTTTTCAACCCTGACATCAAAGTTGATTAACCATCTCTTCATAATGAGGACCTGAGAGCCCCAAGTCCATTTTTGGGCCAATTTTTTTACCACATCCTCTGCACCCGACTCTTGTCAATCCATACAACATTTTGCAAAAATCATGTAGTGTGGTGTGTACCCAAGGAGAGGTTTGAGATTGAGTTCCATCCATTCACGCGAGACCAAACGTTGACATTATCTGACATATAAATCGACTGGCCACCACCATGTCTTCCATATTTTTAATTTCATTTAGTTGTACTTCCTTCCCCAAGATCAAATATGGTTCCTTAAGAAGATGCTTAATACATTTCCAGAAGGATTTTCTGGGAGGCACAATTATTGAAACCTCAAAGTAAAATTACCTATGAGTGATGCAACCTCCACTGAACATTTTTAGTGTTAGGAATTTGTTAAGGAAACTGGGTGATGGGGAGGAGAGGGAGTTTGTTGGTAAACAATATGACTAATATTGCTCCAAGACAACCTATGAGAGAAACAGGGAGAGATCCAGTGAGGAAAATGGTGAGGTGGAGTAGATGGGGGGAGAATACTTTGAAAAACATGGGACAAGCGGTCGCTGCAAGGAATATGTTGGGAATTAGGCCACATACGATTTAGTAAATATCACCCTGCTCCTAGTGACCCCGGGACCGATACTAGGGCCTACATCAAAATTTGATCCTGATTTCCATTCTGTACCATTGTCGAATGTGAGACTCATGTGACAGGAGTTGAAGATATAGGGGTTTCCTGCAAGTGATTTGGATCCATCCAAATGCTAACCCCTTCCCACATGTTTGGTGTATAGTCCACGATATCCTCATAGTAATCAAGCGACATTTGGAGAAATCGGGTTGAATCATGGTGATAGGAAGAAGAGGGTATCAAAGGTTTGGCATATGGATTTCACGAGGAAAGAAAACTTACTTTCATGCTAAACCCTAATAGATCCATCCAGATTCAACATCAAACAACTTGCACTTGTTTGTTGAGATAAACCCTTACTTCAAGTATTTGAACAATAGATATAGACTTTTCTTTCTCTTAATTGTTTAGAAAATTGAGAACCTAAATTTCAAACCTTAGGGAATGTTAGTTTATTTGTGCTAGTTTGTTTGGATTTAGAATCACTCCAAATAAACCTAGAATAATTTGTATCCTAGACTCCATATGCCTTAGATAGGCAAGGAAATAGTCCATATCCCTTGTGGCACTCTTATAAAATATAAAAATAGTTTTTGTTTTTGTTTTATGGTAAATTAGGGTTAAATTGCAACATAATCTTGTATTTTAGGCATTTAATGAATTGTTCATGTATGCCCTTGGGTTAGATATTGTTTAAAAGTGTAGTAGAGAAGCTGAATTAAAGTTTATCATGCATCTTTCAACTATTTTCTACTGTCAACATCAAGTTTTATTTTTTGTTATATGCGTTATAAACCATAAAAAATATTGTAAGTTTTTTCTTAGTTTACTTTCTAATTTGGTCTTAATTTGTCATAGTCGAATTACACTTTTCACAGCTAAATTTCCTATTATTATAAACTACTTTTTTGCTACTTTATGCTAGTTCAAAACCATAGTTTATAGAAGCCTTGAGATTTTCTTGATTTGGTGTTTCCAAGTAACCTATTTGAGTATCTTTAGGCAAACCCTAGCCTTTAGATTGACCCATAGATCCCTTGAATTCAAATCCATAATTTACTTCTTCATCAACCCAAGATATTGGCTTGTTGGGGCCTAACCCAAGTTTGGAGTTATTTAGCCAAACAAATCCCTGTATTAATAGCCCTTTCGGCAACAGTCCGCAGAGCGCAGACTGAGGTCTCACTCGAAGTAGTATGGGGGGGTGATGGAACTAGTTTTCCGCACCCTTGAGATGTCTGAGGGTCTGGTTCGATCCCACTGTTCATCCCTGCACACAGGCTGCTTCGCGCACTTCCCTGGCCTTCGTGCCCTAATATACTTGCCTTCACGGAGCCCTAACCAGGGGTTGTGGGACTTCCGCACTGCTAGAGCAGCGCTCTGTGCTATTCCCCTAAGACTCACCTGAGATCTTACTTATCTTCCTATACCAGTTAATTATATTCGCGTAAATGGATGTTTTACGTTATATTTAATTATACAACACATTCATATGAGTTCGTGTAGTAAATAAACAGTACACTTGTAATTTATACCCAATCCTACCTTAAAACTGGAAAAGATACATAGAAATATGGTAAAATTCTCTTTATTAATTCTTCCAATGGTTACAGACTCGACCTGCCCTACATACTCAGCTGCATGGGTTCGCACACTCAGCTGTAGACTACTAGGCTTCTGCACACGCAACTGCAAAGCCTTCTCCTACTCTACGACCCAAAGACACACTTTACACTTCGACTCAATCACTTAGACTCATCATGATTCCATTCTATTAACTATCCTATGTTTTACACTTAGAGCCTCACTCTATTTATACAATCCCATGGTTCGCGGACCATGGGTAGGAATCAAGCCAACATTACATTACAAAAACAAGGGCAGACAACCCAGTGACTCTATTATGATTTTGCGCTCCGCACCCACAATTCGCGGAGCTTTTACAAAGGACTTGGTCAAAACTTGGGCTTTAGGCCCCAAAACATGCCTTGGGGGGATTCCATGCCCAATAGGCCTCGAACACAAACATCATGACTCACCCCTGAGTCACTTTGGTGGCGTGGAGATCTTCGCGCGGAGTCCCTCCAACTCTGTCCGAACCACTGCAAGGTCATCAACACACTGAGTGGCTGCCTGCTGGATTTCCTGTACGCATTGTTCCAAGACCGCGATGTCGGAACTGCTTCCCTGAATCTGTGCCTGTGTCCCTTGCATTTGTTTATAGTCCCGCGCCTTCGTCCGGCTACTTGGAGCATGAAGACTGTGCTTTTGTTGGCTAGTCAGATAGCCGGGCCACCCATGTAAGGCTTCAATCAGTTGGCATTCACTTTGCCTGGGAAAGTCTCTCCATTTAGCTTGACTAGTTGTACCACGCCTTCGTTTGTAACCTCCTTAACAACGTATGGTCCCAGCGAATGCATTCTGAACTTTCCTGGGAATTTATCAGACTTACTATCATACAGAAACACTAAATCATTTACCTTGAAGGTGCACAACTTAATAACCTGCTGATGGAAGCCAGCCAGGAACTGTTCCTCTTCAAGTTCTTCCAACTGCGTGAGCCTTTCTTCCAGAGCTTCACAGTCTGTCATACCTATGAGTGCTACTATGTGCAGACTAGGCATAATATACTCCATTGGCATGACAACTTCCACACTATAAACCAATCAAAAAGGTGTTTGTCTCGTCAGTTTCTTGCACGTTGTCCTATAAGCCCATAGTACTGCAGGTACTTGCAGGTCCCAATCGTTCTGTTGCACGTTGCATACTTTGGTCAGCGCAATCTCTAATATTTTGTTGAATGCTTCTACTATCCCATTGCCTTGTGGGTGATACAGTGTGATTTTCTGATGATACACCTGAAACTCTTCTGTTAGCACGTTGATGGTTTCATTTAGGAAATGTGTACCGCGATCGCTCATTAAGATTTTTGAAAATCCAAATCAAGTCAACACGTGTTCAAACAAAAAATTCACAGCTGTGGCAGCTGTGCAGTCTTTGATTGGCTGTGCTTTTACCCAACAAGTCAGGTACTCTATCGTGGTGATAATATATCTCGTGCCCGTTTTTCCTTGAGGTTTGATAGGTCCTACAAAGTTGATTGCCCACTTTTCGAAGGGCTGCAACTTCATTTGTGGATTCAAAGGCATCTCGTCCCTTCGCAATGGTTTACCTATCCTTTGACATATATCACAGGCCTTACAGTGTGCTTTTGAATCCTGATGAAGAGTTGGCCACCACAACCCTGCGCAGAGAATCTTTTGCGCAGTCGCTCGCCCTGCATAATGTCCTCCTGCAACACCCCCATGCGCTTCGTTGAGGATCTAACTTCGTTCAAAGTTAGGTACATACCTTCGCAGTATCTCATCATTGCCCATCTTGTATAGGTGCCCTGCGATGATAGAAAAATCAATCGCATGCACTACCAGTTCCTTCTTCTACTAGACAGAGTATTCCTTCGACACAGTCCCCATTGTCAGAAAGTGGATTATACTCAAAGTGTCCATCTGCTATGCGCACAAAAAAGAGTTGTGCGTCAGGTTATCCTTCCTCTAAACTAGTAGGTTCCTCTCTCATCTCAATGCATGACAAGTGATCCAGTCCAACGTTCAGGCATCCAGGCTTCACCACAACCTCAAAGTCATATTCTTGGAACAATAAGAGCCACCTGCATATGTGCCCCCCCAACACAAGCTTATTGACCAAGTATTTTAGCACAGAATGGTCTGTATACATCTTGAAATGTCCCCCTAGCAAATAGTTCCGATATTTTTGGAGCGTGTACACCATAGCCAACCCCTCGTGTTCAGTTGCAGAATAATTCTTTTCCACTTTAGAAAGCCTGCGACTTGCAAATGCGATAGGGTGATCCAAGCCCTCTCCACACTCCTGTGTGAGTACTGCTCCCAGCTCTATACACGACGCGTCAACATGGACATGAAACTCCACATACCATTTTGAGAAGACCAAGATTGGCGCGGAGGCCAATTTCCCTTTTAGTACATCCAAACTCTTCATGCAATCATCATTTCAACAGAACGTGACATTTTTCAACAGCTTCTCCATTGTCGTGGTGATCTAGGCATAGCTTTTGATGAACTTCATGTAGTACCTCGTATTTCCCAGGGTAGCGCGTGTTACGGGAATAAGTACCCTAGGGCTTTGGGTTAGAACCCCAATAGAGCAAAAGTAGACTACAACAAGAAACACTCATACAACTCAGGAAAAATGCTTATATAAACAAACTATGCAAGAGCGACTGTACCCATATTTCCTTCGTTCAAGTAGGTCCCACAGGGTTCAGACCCTCTGCAACTCCCGATGTTTTTTAGACCTGAAAATTATTCAATTCGAACATACATAGCAGTATAGAGGTAAAGCATATTCATGAAATTTAACTTTATATCATATAAAATAATGATATAACATTAACATTACATCCAATAACATTCATACATGAATTACAACACGATTTGATGCATAGACAAAGTTATTTTCGGAAACAAGACAACAATTATTTTATTGCAGTAAGCTATAAATAACATGGAGAGAATTCACCTGATTCTTCTTCTTCTAGCTCCAAGCGGAACCGTCCTCTGAATTCGTCCTATCCCAGCCTTCAACAATCTTCTTCCATAACCAACACCATGATATCTCAAGCAAGAAGGAGAATATCTATAATCAAGGAAATAAGGGTTTCCAGAAGCTTGGGGAAGTGCATGAGGCATAGGGATACATAAGACTCAATCAGGGATAATCTTAGTATAATAACTCTATATTTTCTTATCTTTAAGGCCTTCCCATAGAAGTCTATTTATACTTCTCCCAATTAGTTTTTTAGTTGGGAAACAGTTGGGCTACAGGCAATAGGAGGTAATCAACAGGTAAAAACCGTGAACTCCACCCATAATTAACGAAATTTAATTTTTTAAGTGTTTTAACACATATACGCGGGTTGGGTATTGATTAACCTGCGTATACACACTGTTATCTCAGGGCAAAGTAGCGTACAAGGAATAAAACATTGTTTTAAAAATATTTGGACCAAGTCTGGAAGGAGGAGTTGCCCTAGGCCATAAACCAAGCATTACGAATACCAAGGGTGATAAATGGTGCTATAACAAATGCCCCCTAATATATGAGTTCAGAAGGGGTACATGATGGTGGAAATGTATTAAGTGTATGCAAAGAATCTTGTTGAAACTGAGAAGGACTTCACCAGAATTCAACCTGCCAAGCCATCAAAAGAGGTCAGAAAGAAAATTTTGTCTGAGGCGGGCATACCCATGCTTAGAGAAAGTAAATTATGTCCACATATCAAATACAATCAGATCCAATATGTATACAAGTACAAAGAACTGAAAGTACATAATGGATCATCTGATCGTGATTGAAAAGTACATGTCTGAATATCACATATAAGAAGACGATCAATGAAGCTAAAGGATGAAGCTGATCATTGATGTCAAAAACTGACCCCAGTAGTACCAAATGAACATGATGGAATAAAATGATACTACATCACAACTCGGATTCCAGCATATAAGATGTCGCTGTGAAGAACTGCAACATATACTGTGGATGGTGTCAACTAGCAGCAATAGGAGCAACTGACAAGTGAACCAAGACATGTTGAAACAACCCGAGGTATTCACCAATTGCCGTGGTACATTTCTACACAATGGGAATAAATGATCTAAGGTCGACCACATGAGAAATCGTTTGATTACCGGTCATTGATGTATACCCTTAATAAACACGAGACTACTCACCGATAATGAAAATGAGAGTCAAGGTACCCAGTACAATCTAACAAGTGCGAATAAATGAGTTGAAGTCGAACACTTGGAAGAATCTATCAATCAAGGGACAATGATGGTTTCTCACTATCAATAGTGAAGGAATCTGACACTGATGACTACAAACCCCAAGATACTGCCAAATGGACTCTATATCTTTGTCCCAGAGCAAATGAGTTGTAGTCGATAGGAAAAGATCCACTAGAAGGAAGCATTAAGGCATCATTCATCAATCTAGCACAAGTGTAACCCGTAGGTCAATAATGTGGAAAACAATGTAAACTTTGAAATGGGAACTGATACTGTTACCCGTTTCGTAGAGATAGCAAAAAAGTGACTTGATTTTGAAAAGGGGTGATGCAAAACACACATATTTTTTTTAGAGCATAGTTTTTGGCACTTTATTTTTTTTATGTACATTATGTTTTAGAATGGTAGTGATTTCCATGCTGATTTAAAAAAGTGGGTATTCTGCATCACACCCTTTTTTTTAAAGACCTATTTTTTTACTTTAAATTTTCTAATGTATGAAATGTAAATAATTATTTTCTAAATTTGATAGTTTTTGAAGTGGTCGTTTTCTTCATATTTTCTTGTTTTTGTTTTAATTTTAATTTTTTTGTAGTGAGGTTTTTATTGTTTTGCATTTTTAAATTAGAAAGTCAATATTTTGAATTTTCGACAATTTACATATTTATACATCCTTAATTAATTTTTCAATCCACATGAAATAATTTTTTCTAAAAAACAATATTTTTTAACAATGGACATAAAAATAACCATTTTTAACATAAATATAACAAAAGAACTACACGTTTTTATAATTTTTTGCTAGAATTGACATGTCAAAATCACAATTTTTATACGAAAATTTTAACTAAAAATGGTTAAATAATAGTTTTTTTATGAATTTCATGTCGAAAAAATAATAATAATCACTTTTTTTTTTCAAAAAATAATGATTAACTTAAAAATCAATGCAAAAATCACATATTACAAATATTGAACACATAACAACCTTAATTGATTAATTATTCTTCTCATAAAATGTCAAAGTCAAAACATTGCAAAGCTTGATTTCTAAGCATAACTTAAATTTAATCAACAATGTCACGTAATCCAAACTCTTCGTCCTCTAGAGTTTCATCATTGTCTTCTTCCACAATATTTTCTGCTTCATTTTGCTTATTTTCCTTTTCTAATAGATCTTTGATGTCTGCAAATCTCCCAATGTATGTCTTTCCAAACATTCCATGTAATGGTGGTTGGGGTTCCTTTGCCTTTTTTGTCACACGTGATTCACTTAAGTCCCCTTTCTTTAACCCAATTTCTTGCATTGCATCTAGAAGAAATTGAAGAGGCATTAATTCCTTTGCTGAAAGGTGAAATTGGCACTATAAATGGATCTTTTCTCATTGCAAATTGCATTTCTTCCTTTTTGAAAGGCAACATGCTAGTGTTTTGTTAAACCTAATTATCAAGCACAAAAGAAATAATGAAGTAAATTAGTACAATGACATATTAATTAAAAAAATAGCATATTGAAATTAAATTCCATATAATAAAACTTACTTGAGCCAGAAAATAAATCCAGAACCCAATCTCCTTCATTTGAACATATGTCTATAAGATAGTTAATCAATAATTGTGTTTTTTGATAAATGTTAACTATCTCTCCTTTTGTTTCATATGTTAGTTTTCTCACAACAACATCATAAGTCAGTATTTGGCTATCACTCTTTCCATCCACCCGATTAAAAATCATAGACATATGGCTATCATCTTTTGCCCAACTATCAATATGAATGAACTCATAATTATTTATAAATTGTTGATCTTCATGAAGATTTGACTTTTTCCTATAACATGAAATAGTAAAAGTTCAATTAACTTGTACATAAATGAATTTTTCAACATTAATCAAATATACATTTTAAACGTCTTACCATGTAAGCTGCATCCTTGAATTTGTTTTTCCCTTAAAGCTTGACAATATCATTGCCAATTGTGTGTCTGAATGAAATGTCATAAATCTCCATAATGGTGATGACGTCACTTCTACAAATCCTGCAACCACTTTATTAAGAGCTTGATAAATATAAGGGTCACTATTATAGTAAATGTTTGGAATATTGAAACCATGGGGAATATCTGTAATAACTAGGGCATAATCCCTTTTCGGTATGAGTTTAGCAATGTCTTTATAGTTGCCTTGTATTAGTTGATATTGAATAGTGTCTAGCCCATTCCAAATGAAATGATTAAGAGTTGGATCAAGTTCAACATTCTTAATACATTGCTTCCTCAATCTTTTGATCTTTATTTTTTTCAATAAAGGTCTTGAAACTATCTGGTGCTCCATTATCTTCCTTCCTCATCTTTTATAAAATAAACAAATATATGTGTAAGTTATAAATTAAAAATAGTACATAGATAAATAAAAATGAATGTATAAATCAAGATACCTTTTTAAATGCAAG